>JASDQU010683071.1:19560-38898 GCA_032191745.1 Picea mariana
TATATATATATATATATAGTCCCACTTGATCTCCTCCACTACATTAGCCGGTTGAGTAGTAGACATGCTTGTTGGTCGGACAATCAACCAAGAGTCGTAGAAAGTTAGGCAGTGGATCGACCAACCCAATAATCGATTATGATTTGGACACATGGTCGGTCGAGTCGAGCATCCTTGTCAAGGCGACCTGACAACGTGGATTTATAGAGTCAACTCTAACAATCGACAGTTATATGTGGACAATATCTTCTCGATTTCATGGTAGTTGGTTAGATCTTGAAAATATAAATAATTTACCCCTTGGGTCATTATTATCATGCGGATCAAGTGATCGAAGTGATATCAGATGGAGATATCAAGATCCAATATGCATTGTGATTTTTTGATCACAATGCACTTTGCTTAAGTGTTGTAACAATGTCTTTAGACACCACCTTTGTCTTAAAAAAAATTATTCCCTCTTCGATTATCTATAGAATTGTCCATTTGTTTCGTTACAGGTTCCACTCTTTTCCCAACATGGTATTAGAGCCAATGGTTTGAAACCTTTCCTATTATCGAAAAACCTTGCTAAGTTGGACCTGTTGTGTGATTGACTCTAGGCTAGTTGTTTGTCAATTGGAACCTTTGAAATATAACTTTCTGTCTAGATATCAAAGATGGATTTGAATATTGATACTATTGTTCTAAACATATCTATTTATAAATTATGGGCACCAGACATGGAAACCCTGCTGAAGAGTAAAGGACAGTGGAAATATACGAAGATTGATATTCCAAATCTAACATACTATCAGGAAAAGTTCGTTGTTGATGGCAAGAAGGATGAGGTTGTGGGGGTCATCGCGACCTATATCTCGTGAGAGATTCGGTTTCACCTCAGTGGAATCGACTTCCCTCATCAAGTCTGGAAGAAGCTGAAGTCATTGTTTGACTAAATCAACGAGAGCCACCTCATGTAGTTCGAGAAAGAGTTGATCTCTATCAATCCTCATTCTTTTGAAATAATAGAGGAATATTTGGTGCATGTCAAAGAACTCCAGTTGGAATTGGGAAAATGCAGAAAGAATTATTAAAAGAAGGATGTAAAACTCATCGAGCTGGTCCTGATGAATTTGAGAACACCATTCGATGTGTTCATGTTGACTTTTCGCACCAACTGGAAAGACACAAGGAAGATGGTAAAGAGTAGACCTTTAAAGCTTTCTGTGGCCTTTTGATTACCGATCAACACATGTTTTTTGAAGAAGGAAAACTTGATGGCAAACATCAATCCCACTTGCTTAAGGGAAAGAGAAATTCAGATCATAGGGAAAGACTATGGTTTGATACCCCTACATAGAGACCTGGAATCCATGACCTAAAATCTAAGGGACATACATATGCACCCCAATGAAGTCGAAAGAAGAACACATGTCAGTACTGTGGAAAAATCGAACATGTGGAGAAAGTATGCTATGAGAAGAGAGATGATTGAGAGGAGAAGGTTAATTGCCTTGAAGAAGACGTGTTGGATGGTCATCGACCCAATGATAATTTCACCTTCCAAGTCAGAACTTCTCATGCCTTACCATCTCATTCTGCATAGAACGAATGGATAGTCAACTCTGGGTGCACTCATCACATGGCTAAATATGCTTCCTTTTTCACGTCTTTGGATGAAGCTAAGGAGAGGAAGATATATGTTGCTGATAATTTTTCTCTGGATATTGCTGGTCAGGGTGATGTTACTTGTTGACAAGGGAGAATTGTCAACGTTAATAACGTGCAAAACCTCAGTGCCAATATGTTTTCTATTGCTCAGTTAACACCAACATGTAAGATTGTGGAATTTTGAATAGATTGGTTCTATGTTCATGATTTTAAGAAAGGTAATTTGATTTTCGACGAAGGATTTCTCGAATCGAAGGATAGTTTGTATAAATTCCATGACACAAATCAACCCAACAATGAACTGACTACTATTGTTGCTCACACTGATGAACGAAGTCAAATTTGGCATGAACGACTCAGACACTTGAATTTTCAAAGTTTGCAGTCGATTGCAACTCAGATCATGGTTGCTCGTTTACCTAAAGTGTTTCTCCCTAAAGGATTCTGTAAAGGCTATGTGCTTGGAAAGAATCATCAAGCACATTTTGACTTTGACAAAGCATGGCAAGCATAAAACGTCCTGGAGATGGTTCACAATGATGTCTACTAGATCAATCTACCTTCCCTAGAAGATGCAAGGTATATTTTGAATTTAATTGATGATCTCTGTCATTTCACATGGGTTTATTTTTTGAAGATTAAGAACCTTGTCTTTGAAAATTTCAAGGAGTTTAGGGCCTTTGTTGAAAATAAGTATGGTCAACCCATCAAGTTCATGAGATCAAGAAATGGTGGTGAGTATGTAAATTGAACTTTTGAAGAATACCTGGTTCGATCTGGTATTTATTGGCATTGGTCGATTCCTCACACATCTTACCAGACTGGCGTCATAGAATGCAAGAATCAAACATTAATCAAAATGGATAGATATCTTTTGTAGGCCAAAGATCTGCCTTCTCTCTTCTGGGTTGAAGTGCTGTATTGTGCAAAGTATATGATTAATAGCATCTCAACTTGAGCTGTTCCTTCCATGACTCTAGTCGAATGATGGTGTGGAAAGAAGCCTTCATTCAACCACCTCCATTTGTTTCGATGTGTTTCTAGGCTCATATTTCTGATGATTGCAAAAATAAGTTGGATGCAAAGAGTCATGATTGCATCATGATGGGATACTATGAAGAGTCGAAATTCTATCGACTATTTGATCCTGTCAAATGAAAAATCATTATCAGATGAAATGTATGGTTTAATTAGAATTCTTTTGACATCAAGTTGTTGAATGCATCCTCTGGATTGATACAAGATGATCCTCTTGATGTTGTCTCTGACATTAGTTCTCCCACTTCATATTTCAGTCCTTTGACTGGACATTCAAACTTTGTTCCTATTTCAACTAGACCATCGACTTGCAAGTTGACTAGTCCATCATCCTCTTTTTCGACTGGTTTTCCATCTCCATCGGTTGAAGACTCTCCGACTTCTGATTGGCCTACTACCATGACCAAAATGTCACCTATTTCTTGTCTACCTAGATGGGATTCCAAGACAATTGAAGCTGCTGGAGCTGATGCTAGCGACCTTTCCTTTTTACAACAAAATCATATTATTTAAAAGCAACATGCCAGTGTTTCCTTGATGACTCGTGTACTTGAAAATTCTGATCTCGTTTCCTACTTAGATGCTAAAGGACAACCTTAATGGGAACATGCTATGTATATGGAAATTGATTCTTTGTCGAAGAATCACACTTGGGAATTAGTTCCCCGACTACAAGGAAAGAACATTGTGAAGTGTCGATGGGTCTACAAGACCAAATTTACCTCTGAGGTGTTGTTGAGTGACATAAAGCATGTTAGAAAAATAGGATCGTAGAGAAATAAAATAAAACAAATGTGGAAATAAAAAATAGAAGATACACAATACAATAGAGACATAGATATACATGCTTCACCCAGTGTGGGCTACGTCCACCAGAGAAATTTCCAGGTCTTTTCTTTATTATTATCCAACAAATGAAGGGATACAACCTACAACATACCCGCTGTAACTTCCTCTTCTTTCTCTCACAATATCATCTCTCATAATACAATATTTAGTCACTCACACAACCACAATACAATTCCCTCATACATAAAAGAGGGCTTCCTTCAAGGGAAAAAATCCCTAACATAACTTCTACTGTCAGATCTGCGACCTTATAATGAATGGTTCAGATTGACTACAGAATTACAATTTCTCGCTGCCCCTCCTTGGACCCCCCTGGTGAGAGAAGTGGGGGGGAAAGACACCACACACCCTTGTCAGGTAATGGGGTCCAAATGCGGCCGAAACAAGACCTCTGAATCAAGAAGATAATCAGGCTCCACAACCAAAAAAGCACGCTTGGTTGTGAATGGATTTTCTGAACAAGAAGGAATCAAATACACTGAAATATTTTCTCCCGTTGCAAAGATGAACTCTATTCAATTGATTCTTTCCCTTGTTTCTCGTTTTGGATGGCAAATCCATCAGATGGATGTGAAGAGTGCCTTTCTTCTTGGAGATCTATCTAAAGAAATTTTCATGGAATAACCACATGGTTTTGTGACAGATTCAACCTTGGTTTGTCAACTCAAGAAGTTGCTTTATGGTTTGAGGCAAGATCCCCAAGATTCGTATGCTAAGATCAACGATTTCTTTTTTGAATTGGTTTCAAACACTGTGAATCTGATCACAGCTTGTATGTACTCCATACTAATGGAGACACTTGATTGTTTATGTTTATGTAGATGACCTTCTCATTAGTAACAATACTAATGCTTTCATCCTTAGATTGAAGAAATAACTTGCGGACTCCTTTGACATGATATATCTTGGTACTCTACATTATTTTTTGGGTCTTCAAGTATTATCACTATGTGATGGATTTTTCATTTCTGAATCTAAATATGTGATGGATCTTTTGACATGTTTTAAGATGGCTGATTGTAATCCCTGTGCTACTCCTTTTCAATCTAGAGTAAATATTACCAAATCTTGTCAAACACCCATCGTCAATGATACACTTTATTGACAACTAGTCGACAATCTTATTTATCTTACTCATAGTCGACCTGACATTTATTTTTCTGTTAGTGTGGTTTCTTGGTTTATGTAGGACCCCAAAGAAATCCATTGGAAAGTAGTCAAACAAATTGTCCGCTATCTTAAGGGTACCACTCATTTTGGTATCAAGTATTTTTAAAGTTCGGATTCATTGGTCGAATTCACCGACTCCGACTAGGCTGGTGACACTGATGATCAGAAGTCCACTTATGTCTATGTGTTTCACTTTAGCACTGGACCGTTGCTATGGTCATGCAAGAAACATAAGACAATCTTGTTGTCAACTACATAAGAAAAATATCATGGCGTCGTTCAAGCAAGTACTCAAGCAGTATGGATCCACCGAATTTTGGATGAACTTAGATTTCCTATTCATACCTTGACTACAATCAACTATGATAATCAAAGTGCCATACAAGTTGCTAACAATCCTATTGCCCACAGTAAGATGAAGCTTGTTGAGATCCATGCTCACTATATGAGACAATTGGTTCATGAGAATGTTGTCTCTCTTGAATATTACAGAACATATGATTAGTTTGTTGATATATTCACCAAACCTTTAGCTGAAGCTATATTTATCAAGCTTTGTACGATGATTGGGATTCAAGAAGTTGTAATTATGGGAGGGTATCATGATGATGTAATTTCACCTCCTGAATCTCCAGAGACTTACGTTGATGGGGGGAGTGTTGTAACATCAAGCATTGATGGTTCATCACACTTTTCCTAGATTCAGTTGACTGGGTGGTCAACCTACATTTGGATATAGTCAGTTGGGTGATCAACCAGAACCCTACATCAGTCAATTGAGTAGTTGACATTCTTTTCAATCGAACAGTCGACTAATAGTTGAAGACAATTGGGCAGTGGATCAACCAACCCAACAATCGACTACGAGTTGTATGCATGGTCAGTTAGGTTGAGCATCCTTGTCGAGCCAAATCGACAATGTGAATTTGACAGAGTCAACTCTAACAACCAATGGTTATATGTGGAAAATATCTTCCCTATTTTAGATATTGACGCTATAAATAACATACCCCTCAGGTCATTATTATCATGCGGATCAAGAGATCGAAGTGATATCATATGGATATATGAAGGTCCAATATTCATTGTGATTTTCTGGTCACAGTGCACTTTGATTAAGTGTTTAGTGCACTTTGATTAAGTGTTTCACGGTGTCTTTTGACACCACCTTCGTCTTCAAAGTTTTTATTCCCTATTTGAGTATCTTAAAAATTGTCTGCCTATTTCATTACAGGTTCCACCCTTTTTCCAACATTCTCATTAAGAATGTGAGCCCATGCTACACTACCAAATACATATAAGTGGCTTACATCTAGCTTAATGTTAGTCCATGCTTCTTCCAATGTTGTATTTTTAGAGCCTTTGTGGGAGTGCCATTTACCGTGTAATTTGCATAGTTGATGGCTTCCACCCAATAATGAATACTTAATCCTTTAGATTGAATCATACAATTATCCATTTCCTTTAATATGTGATTCTTTCTCTGAGCAACACCATTTTCCTGTGGTATATATGGAACTATGTGTTGCATTTGGATGCCCTGCAGTGTAGTAACTTGTAAATTTTTTTTTCACATATTCACCTCCATTATCTTTTCTTAACCTTTGAAGTTGATGTCCAAATTATTTCTCTACAAGGGCCTTGTCGGCCAAAAACCTGTCAAAAAATTCACTCTTAACTCTTAAGAAGTAAGCCCAAGTGCATATGGAGAACTCATCAATGAAAGTTAAGAAATACTTGCACCCATAGTGTTGTGAGTCACAATAAGCCATTAAAACTCTCGAGTTTCAGTGGGTTCCCCTACTACCAAAATTTTGCAAGGTACTAATCTTCTATTTTCCTAAATAGTTATTTATTTATAAGGTTGATTCTTGTATACAATATCTGAAACTAATGTGATGCACAATCTGTTGATTGAACTCAATCCCATTGTACAAATCCATTTCCACATTTCTCCACAAGCCCTTAACCTTTTTTAATACTCAATTTCTCGTAGAGATAAAAGCCTCATCGCTATCCATATGATCATGATCAAATATCATCAACATTTGACTCTGACTCGCCATTTCGCCTTATTTTCAAATTCCCAATGACGACACCTTTATGATCATTTCGATGAAATTTTTGTTGTTGTCGATGAGTCACTTTGGAACAAAATCCTTCATGTGTTGTCTCGTATCGCCAACGATGATATTCACACTTCAATGAACCACGTCATCACACTAATGGAAAATTCTGATTGGTTTCTAGGCTTACCCGAGGTGTATTATGAATTATGCCCCAATCGGGTTTCGACATTTCCTTATACCTCGTGACATAACCTTCATAAATTTTCTGCAAAGCTATTTAGGCATACATGGCCTTTCCCCATTGGCCTATCATTTTAGTGAAATATTGTTGGTGAAACCTTTTCGTCATCGATGAACTTGACAAGCTTACTTCTATTCTCCATGTGAAATTTGTCGAAAACGAAATGAGTTAAAGAAAATCGTCAGTGATATGGATTTAGTACTCTTGGATGGTCTAGATCAATTGAGTGCCCCGCAACGACATCATAACCATTAGAAGTTTTCCCTTCTCACTTGACCTAGTCCACACAAACTATTTTAATAGAATGTCAAAAGATAAAAGGAATAGGTTTGTCCTTAGTGGTCGAATTACAAGGTCCAATGAACTCGTCACTGCCCCTTAGCACTTCAAGATTAATCACTAGTATAAATATGTCGTTGTCAAAAGATTTCCTCCCAATTCTTAACGATTGAACCTTGTTTGTTGTTTCAAATTCCCGATGACAAAATCGACAATTTCCTTCACTTATCGTTTCCTTCACTTATAATATGACAACGGTCATGAACACATAGTTGTTTGCACAAAGCAGTTATGGAATATCGTACTACTCTGACCAAATCAAAGTTGTAACACGTTTTTTATTAATTGTTCGTGGGTTAGGGATTTTTGGGCAACATTATAACCATGTTAACACATAATCAACCTTAATTTTTTGCAGTTCCACCAAAAATTTCTCGACGCTCCTGCTGTGGGGATTGGGTAAATTTTACTGTGAGCAATAGTCTTCAAGTTAACATGTAAATATTTTGCAAGTTTCTTGATTTGTTTATTATCTGTAATTAGTTCAATAGTGAATTAATTTAAATCGATGGGACAATTTATGTAGGTGAGAAAATGTCATGTGTGCAAACCAAAAAGGAGAAAATCCAAATAGTGGTCATGCCTGCTCCTGCTCTGGAACATGCCTCTCTTAATATTTACGACACAAACAACCATTATAGAAGAGAATACTACCCCAACTATTATGATATTTATGACATGTTTCAGAATGAGAGTTTCCCACTTGAAGGTGAAGACATCGACGGATACAAGAATATACAAAAAAGCGAGATCCACACTGTAGCAGTTCGTCCAAAACTGTTTTCCTATAATGATGCTGCACTATGGTGTTTCACACATCTGCAGAATGATACCGGGTTGATAACCAATTCCTTAGGTGTCCCAATTGTATCCCTTATGGTATATGACATCAGGATTCGATATAAGACTCTGAAACCTATTGTTGAGCTAGATGAGTCTTTCCTGGATAAGTTCAAGGTCGATCACACAAATATCTTATGGAAGATTGGTTTATTGATGAAGAGTGGTTAGTGAAGAAGGGAGAGAGATATGTATTAGCACATTACCTGAAAGACCCATACATGATCTTAAATGAAACGATATGAGGATTTATGGTGAAGAGACCAACACCCACTTCATCCTGGAGTGGTTTCCAATAGCCTACACAGTCTTTAAGACGGGAAAAACATTTAAATGGGCTTCTATCTTATCATTCAACATCGTGAAGCGAGTTCAGGAATATCAAGGTATGAAGAATCCTAGATTTTATATGTAGACATACCTTATAGATGCTATTTGTGTTGTTAATAGGTTTTCAACTTTTAATTGGGATTGAAGCCTAGATCAAAGCTCGATCCATGCCTATTGTTTTCCATTATGGAAGGTTAAATGTAAAGAGTATTTCTATGACATATGTGATTATTTCCTTGCTCCTCTACACAAGGCCATCTTCATATTTCACCCACATAGGATATCCCCAGGAGCGATTAAAGCCCTGCAAGGAATTGAGGATTAGTACATGAATAAATACTACACCTACGTGAGAGTATTTGGGGCTTCAAGACCGCCACACTTGCTACCCAAATACCTCCTTGATAAACTACTCTCCAATGAGATATCATACCAGATAGTGGAAAAGGGGGCCACTGCTTACTTATCAGAGAAGAACAAAAGATACTGGCCCATATTTCCCCTCCACATAGGCCAATATTCTCTGTTGAATAAAAATCACGCTAAAACAGAGGTCAAAACCCTGAAGGAATTATGTTTATGCCTTGATATCCAGAAAGGGCATGATGCCCATAATTTGGTATATGTACATATGAGGGCCATTAAGCTAGCACCACAAGGTTTACATGAAGTTAACTTCGGTGAAGACATCTTCCAGGGAGATCTATATTTTGAATAAGTCTTAGATAGACTCACCAATGAACCCGCCAAAGAACATATGCAAAAGGAATAAGATGAAGATAGGGTTTTGAGAATAGAACAATTGAAAACCCTACTTCAACAAGACAAATAAAGGCTAGAAACTGAAGAACACAAAAGAAATAAAAAGGAAGAAGAATTGGCTAGGAAAGAAGATGAAGCCAAAAGAAGATACCGACAGAGAAAGAAAACAGATGCCGAAAATAAAGAGGCTAAATCGAAAGGAGACAAAAATGAAAGGTCATTCTCAAAGGGAAATAATGGAAAAAAATTGACAGACACATATGTCATAATGAATTTTCCCCACACTAACATAGAGATCGATGAGCAGAAGAAAGTTGTAGAGGAAAAACAAACTAAATTAATGGTTCAAGAAGAAGACAGGAAAAGAAAAGAAGAAGAAGATAAAATAAAAGCTGTTGAATCCCAAAATAAAGGACCTGAGCCAAATAGATCATTTGTGGTAATACACCCATACATAAGCATGCTAACTTCTCCATTGGAGGAATGTACTCCTTTGGCGTCCATCCTAAGAAGCCTTTCGATCACATCTACAAGAATTGATATTGAATGCATAGTTATCACTGTAGGTGATTATTACTATAGCCACATGACCGGGGCAATTGAAAAGAGAACAAACAAGAGGAAGTCAGAAGGAATCAATACGAGCCAAGTAGCATTTTAAAGAGTCATTAAGTGGAAGGCAGGATCAGACCCCAAAGATAATGCACTACAAGTAGCACCAACACTCAATTCCTTTGCCGATGCTAATGTCATGTTAGTCTATGAGGTCATGGAAGCTATAGACATTGAAAAAAAAGAATAGTCGAATTTGAAGCTAACATGAGTACTATCAAGGATAATTTTACCAATGGATTTAGGAGAGAGGTTGTGGAAGAAAAGTGTGTCCATAGGGAGGAAATGCTAAGGCAGCTCCAACTCCAAGAGAAATAATTAAATGCATAATTTGAGAAAAGTTATCCTTGACCAAAAAGCGCATCAAGAGGAGATAGACCAACTCAAAGGCACACATGGCCAAGATATCACAAGGCTTAAATATGAACAACTAGAAATAAGTGCCTACAATGAAAAGATTTAAGAACAAGTCAGAAAATTACAACAAGATAATGATCTTCTTAAGAAAACTATGTAAGAAAACAAAATGCAAATGGTTGCTGTGGAAATTGTCAAGAGAACAACCACCGAGGTAAATGAGAAGCTTAGGTACATGCAAAAGAAATTATTTTATGCGCTCAATAAAATACATAAGGCTAAGTCTGATCAAATTAAATAGGGTTTTCAAGTGAAGACAATGCAAGAAAAATATCAAAAGGCTCAGGAGGCACATAGTAAGATCATTGAATGGCAGGACAGTAATCAAAACCACCCTAACACCCTGCCAATGTATTCATATAAATGAAGGATCAGAGACCACTGACTCCTAGATTCAGGAAAGGAAACCATCAAAGATATTAGGAATTTCCAGGAGCAGGTCAATACACATGCAAAGAATAATGGAGATCATTCGACAACGTGCTTAAAAAATTTAGTATGGATCTCCTAGTCGATTTGGAGAAAGCTTCATTGAACAAAACAAATATAGAAGATGTAGAAAACATGAGGGACCTCATCTTAAAGTCCATTGAAGCAATCAATGAGGTTAATGCAAAAGTTCTAGAAGAAAGGTTCATACAACCAACCAGGTTAATTTCGTTAATTGAAGATTCCTTTCAACATGTAGAGCATAGATTGAAAACAAAAATCATTACCCCCATCCGCAACAACGAAACAAATCTTGAAAGAGCATAGCTAGGAAGAGTAGAGACTATACTTGAGGACTTAAAGCTGTGGAAATGCTTCATCAACAAGATGCAACAATCACAACCTTTTTGATCATTGTAACCTAACTTTGTAGTTTAATCAATTTTCATAATTATTGTGTTGGTTTTGTCACACGGGTGAGAAAAAACATAACACTTACTTGCCTAGTTAATTTAGCTAAACAAGACACAGGGTTGTGAGTTGATTAGATAATCAAACATACATGAAACAAGGAAATAAAAACAAAAGGAAACAAATGTTGGAAAAACTTGCAAGAACTAGAACCATGAAAAATGAAAATGACAATCATATAGCTACCAATGGATCAATGTATTGATAGGCTAGCACCGTAGAGAAAGGCAGGGACTTATGAATCCCCTCTTCCTCCTTGGGAGGGCTCTTGAGTTCCCTAATAGAGATGTCTTCTCTTCATACAATGGAAAGTAAGAATGGCGAAGAAATACAATGCCAATCCTCTCAAGAGGTGAGTGGAATGGCCCTTTTTATAGTGCTTGAATGATTCAAAGAGAAATGAGGATTCTCCAAGAAGAATTCTTGCAACATAACAATACCTTGACATTCTTATTTTTATAACACACCCATGGAACATATTTATAGTGTCCATTCATGGCAAGATATAACTGGTTCATAATGTGAACAAGGGGCCTTTTAGGGCACTTCCTAGCCTTTGACCAACCTTCAAGCTAGATTTCTCTTGGATCTGAGTGTCAAATCGTGTTGGGGGTCAGATTGGAAGTGGTTGAGAGGCCGACAAGATTCATAAATGCGCCGTTCATGAGAAGCATGGGTTTTCTCGTAGAAAATCACACATCTTGCGTAATTAGGGCTATGTTGGCCCACACATTCTGCACACAATGCGCGCGCTTCCTTTGGTGAATTTGCGCATTTTGATTTGTGAACAAAGTATATAGTTTTATGCCTTTTTGATGGATTTTGATGCTGCAGGTGTACTAGTTGCTAATGGAATTGATGTCTTTCTTCAACTGTTGTTTGTAATGTTGTAGATGATTTTTCGGTGATAAGAGATGCCCCCTGATGTGTGAGTGATCCAGGATATTTTCATCGTGACTTATAAAGAATTGTATTAAATGAGCATAAATTAAATTGCATCATTAAAGAAGGGAAAAATTAAAAATGAAGAGACATAAGCATCATATCTGAACACAAAACTTGATAACGGAGTTCGTCCCTGGTGGACTACGTCTCTAGGTCCTGCTCTCAAATGTGTAGGCTCTTTCATTAACTCAACAAAAGAATTTGGCAAATAAATTTATATACCTCATTCTAAAATCAAGCTGTAGAAATAATTCTCAGATAAGAAAACATACAACACCATTGAATTTGTGGCGTCGAATTACCCAAAAATGATTATCTCCACGCTCCGTTCCGACTCTGGCACTCCCAGGCCCAAGAAGAATTCCATCTCGGTTTTTGTGTCCTATGCAACCTATAATGATGACTGTACCACCTCGAAATTCATGCCCTCAGGTTGTATGG
Source organism: Picea mariana (assembly GCA_032191745.1). NCBI lineage: Eukaryota > Viridiplantae > Streptophyta > Pinopsida > Pinales > Pinaceae > Picea > Picea mariana. The sequence continues at coordinate 32,167 of JASDQU010683071.1, forward strand.
TCCATGCCTCCTCTCGTATCTAGGCGGATTGTACCTTTTTTAAATTTAATTGTTGGCGGATGTATGAAGCCGTACCTGTGACGTAGTGGTTGTGGGCGGAATTGTTAAGGCTTGGGCATCGACAGAGGTTCTTGGGTCGAATCCCATAGACCCCGTGTTTGGTATGTTGGTTGTATATATATATTTGCAATATATTTGACCTCCGCTAACTTTAGCGGAGTCGCTAGAAGTCCTTCCAACTTGCTGCTAAAATTGGCGTGGTCCGTTAGATTTGGCGGACCCGTCAATTTTTTATTTTCAAAATTCATTCATGGGCTGTTACTGGGAGTTTCAGGGGTGCCACATGTTTCCCACTAATTGGTCCATGTGGCACCCGTTGATTAGTCCACTTGTTCGCTGACGTCAATCATCGTCAATCCGTACATGACACATGGTGCTTCTTGGGTGGTGCCAGGTGGCGTCGCCTGGGGGTGCCACGTAGCATTTTCCTATTGGTTCACATGGATCCCTGAAAATACCATTGGTGGCTAACACATGGCAGCCTTTGGTGCTTCCACATGGCAGTATGGATGATGATGTGGCCCCCTGTTGACTTGCCCTGTTTGATCACAACTTTGACTGTGAATATATTTCAAACCGTAACTCCGTTTGACGAGCCGTTTGCGCCATTAGAAATATTGCAACACGCTATTCACGATCATGCCATTTTCACTGAATTTTGGGAAATCTGAATTTTTTCCTTTTCTCTATTTGCTAGAGCCATTCTGAGCGTTCTGAGTTGCCTCTGTGAGTTCTGAGTTATTCTTAGCCTTCTTTGGATCCTTTTTGGATCATGCCTTTCCACTGAGAGCCTTTTGGACCACCAAAATATTTCATCAATCAACTGGTAAGTGAGGGAAGAGTCCCCTCTGTTTGTCCTTCTCGATCAACTTTGCCTTACTTGGATGTGTGCCTTTTAAGCCTACTCAAAGATAATCAACATCAACACTGCGTGAAGTCATTGTCCTCTTGTCCAAGATGATATCTTCCTGTAGCTTATCCAAGTACTTAGGTGCAAACTCATCAACTGAAGGTATTGGAATTTCCTCATCTTGATCCATGATCATGGGAGGCTCAAAAAGTTTCAAGTTCTCAACATTCACAATTGAGTAAATATGAATATAAGGTGGAAGATCCAGATGAAAAGCATTGGTACCACATTTCTCCAAGATAGTGAAGGGTCCATAATGAATGGGCTTGAGTTTCTTTCCTTCACCCTTCAATCTCTCCTTGCTAATATGAAGCCATACCCGGTCTCCAACTTGGAACTGATGATCAACCCTGTACTTGTCATGCCGAGCTTTATACTGTGCTTGAATTTTGTCCAATTGTTCCTTGACTGCCTAGTGTATCTGCTAGATTATTTGGATGAACTTGTGGGATCTGTCCTCTGTTCGTTCTTCATTCACATCAGCATCTCTCCCATACATTAAGTCCAAAGGAACCTTTGGTAGGTACCCAAAACATGTCTCAAAATGTGAACTTTGAGTGGATGAATGTAAATCTCGGTTGTACGGATGTTGTACATAGGGTATCTATTCATCCCATACCTTTGGACGTTTGCTACAGTAGCCTCGAAGAAAAAGTACCACTGTTTGGTTTACCACCTCTCTCTGTCCGCCGGTCTGTGGATGGAAAGCAATGCTCCTCTTCAATTTGGTGTCCATCATTCTCCACAAGCTAGTCCAGAAGTCCCCAAGTAATTGAATATCTCGATCTGAGACGATGGATGTGGGTAACCCAAAGTGAACCCAAACATGCTGAAAGAAGATATTAACAATTTTCTCAACACCGATATTCTTTTTACATGGCATCAAGATACACATCTTGTTGAACCTATCCACTACAACATACAAATAATCATGACCCCCTTTGGTCATTGGTAAACCCCCTACAAAATCCATGGATACACTTTCCCATGGATAGGATGGAACAAGAAGTGGTGAGTATAGCCCCAGTTTTCTATTAGTGGGCTTACAAGTAGAACACATCACACACCCCTTTAGATATTTAGTTACAATTGATTTCATTTTAGGCCAGTAACAAAACCTCTGCAAATGAGTCATAGTTTTTCCTACCCCAAAATTCCCAAACATAAGAGAAGTGTGAGCTTCTTGTATTACATGGGCTCGTTCACTTGTAGGAATACATAGCTTCCCAAGATGGTAGAGTAATTTTCCCTGCAGAAAATAGTTCTCTACTTGTGCACCAAGGGTTAGCTTCACATATAATTCTTTAAAATCTTCATCAATGGCATATTGTTCTACATAGATATCATGATATAAAGAAGCATTCTTCAAAACAATAGAAGTGACAATAGGAGGTCTAGAAAGCATACCAACTACCTTGTTACTTGTACCCTTTTTGTACTTGATTACCAAGTGAAATTGTTGTAGAAAAACCATCCACCTATAGTGTCGAGATTGTTGCAATTTGGTCTATGCTTGAAGATACTGTAATGGTTGGTGATCCGTATGTATGATTTTTTCCTTCCCTAACAAGTAGTGATTCCGTTTCTTTATGCTCTGGACTAATGCATACATATATTTATCATATGTAGAATAGTTAACAACAACTTGGTTAAAAGTTTCAGAGCGGTAAAAGATAGGCTTACGATATTGCGTCAATACTGCACCCATGGTGTATTCGCTGGCATCTGTCTTGATCTTAAAAGGCTGTTGAAGATTCAACAGTGCTAATATTGGTGCAGTACTGATCTTCCCCTTCAAATTGTCGAAATCTTTTTGTTGCTTTCCTTCCCATTGAAAAGTGTTCTTCACACTGGTTAAGGCATGCAAAGGAGCTTCTATAAAAGAGAAGTTGGGAATGAATCTCCTCCAATACTGGAGGTCACCTAAGAAGCTTCGAACTTCGGTTACAATTTTTGGCTCAGGCCAATTTACAATTACATCAATTTTGGAAGGGTCAATTTTCAATTGTCCTCCTCCTACAATATGACCTAAGTACACAAGTGAAGTCTTGCCAAATTCACATATAGACAATTTTACATACAACTTTTCCCTTTGCAAAGTATCCAATACCTGCTTTACATGCCTCACATGCTCATCCCAAGTCCCGCTAAAAACAAGAATGTCATCTAAATATACAATCACAAAGTCATCTAGGAAAGGCATGAATACATCATTCATCACACACATGAAAGTTGTCGGAGCATTACAAATCCCAAACAACATAACTAACCACTCAAACAATCCCTGTTTGGTTTTAAAGGCAATTTTCCATGCATCCTTTTCTGCAACTTTGATTTGATGATATCCACTGCGCAAATCTAACTTAGTGAAATATACAACATTCTTCAATTGATCAAGTAAATCATCTATGCGAGGAAGAGGGTATCGAGTTTTCATCATGATTTTATTTAAGGCCCGGTAATCAACACACATTCGCCATGTGCCATCTTTATTTGGCACCATCACGATCGAAGAACCACAAGGATATGAACTGGGCCTGATGACCCCTTGATACAATAAGACTTGTACCTACTTCTTGATCTCTGTCATCTCCACAAGGGACATCCTGTACATGCCCACATTAGGAAGGGGAGAATCCTGCTGAAGATGTATCTCATGTTGGATTTCCCTCTTAAGAGGTAATCCATCTGGTTCCTGAAAAATATCATCATACTTAGAAACAATATCAATTAATTCCTTTTTATGAGATGGATCACACCCTTGGAAAGCATCGGATGTCCCAACATCTTTCTCTTTGATGACCATGAGTACATATCTCTTATTAGTGTTTATGAGTCTTTTCATTTGCCCTGCACTAACAAGTGTTGTATTTACCCTCATGTTGTGAGCTCTAACAATATATTCCACTCACCCTTTAGTAAGGTGGTATTTTTTCTCATGACGAAAGAAGACTTCTTTTCTATCATAAAGATAAGAACTTCCCAACACTATGCCACATATATCAAGTGGTACAACATCCAAATCCACTTCAACAATCAATTTTGAACCAATAGCAAATCTGATCCTACATTGTTTGGTGACATTAAGTTTTGATTTATCACATACCCAACCAGGAGGATAAGGCTTTGGATGTGGTTTCATTTCAAGACCCATCTTTTTGACAAGTGCTTCAGATATTAAGTTTACTTGGGAACCTTGATCAAATAATGTATCTATCTTAGTATGTTTAGATACAACTCTTATATGAAATAACTCATTCCTTTTTTGTTAATCAACATGAGCTTCATCATTGGAACTAGAACTAGCATGAAGAGAATCTTTACCTTGTACTCCAATCGCTGTGATATTTCCTTCATCTCTTGAATCAGAACCAAGATCTTGCTGCGCCGTAGCAATGGTCTTTGTCTTCCCCTTTCCACAGAACTGTTTCGGTTTCTTTTTTGGATGCAGTTTCCAATAGTGTTCTTGATCGTGACCTCTCTTCTTGCAATGAGTGCAAGATGGTTTTCCTCCTCTCGTCATTGTAGCGGTCTTTTTGTCCTTCCTTTTAAAATTCTTAAAAGTCTTTTGTGGGAAATTGGAAGGTTTCTTTGTGGGATCTTCTTGAACATGTTTCCCCCTCTTCTCAAGGTGAGTGGATTGCACACAAACTTCGTTAAGACTAGTGGAGTTAAACAAGAGAAAAGTATGATGAATATAACTATGAAGTGCACCAATATACTTCATCAAAGTTTCATAAGAATCCAAAGGAATGTTCAATGCAAGAGCTTTCTTCCTAAATTCTTCTATGAAACTTTATACAGTTTGTCCTTTACTTTGCCTTAAATTTTTCTATTCCATCATTTCTTTATGTAAATACCCTAATGGATAAAATTGCTTCCTTATCACTAATTTAAATTCCGACCATGAGGAAAGAATCTTACCACACTTACTTCTATCCTGAAGCTTGCTCTCCCACCATACGAGAGCGGTGCCTTCCAAACGAAGAGAAGCCAATTGCACTTTAACTTCCTCTTCATCAATATGTTGGACACAACAATACATTTCAACCTGTCAGATCCAATTATCTAGCTTTTCAGGATTAGCATCTCCATTAAACATAGGTAAAGCAAATTTTACATCAAGCTTTAATAATGGTTTCTTAAAAGAGGATTTATGGCTAGAATGATGAGAATGATGAGAATTCTCAGAGAAAGAAGAACTAGAACTCGAAGGTGAAGATGAACGCTCAGGAGGATCTCCTCTAGCCCCTTGGTTTACCAAAGCATCATCATTTGCATGTGCTTCTTTTTTCTTCCCTTTCTTCTTCATCATTTTCTCGTAATCTCCATACATTCACTCGACCATTTTTGATATGCGATAAAATACCATGTGAAATTTTTTCTCCTGTTCATCACAACAATATTGAATTCGTGGTGTCGAATTACGTAAAAATGACTATCTCCATGCTCCGATCCGACTATGGCACTCCCAGGCCCAAGAAGAATTCTGTCTCGGTTTCTATGCCCTCTCCAACCTGCAATGATGACTGTACCACCTCTAAATTCGTGCCCACAGGTCATACGGTCCTCGCCTCCTCTCGTAGCTCGATGGATTGCACCTTTTTTAAATTTAACTGTGGGCGGATGTACCAAGCGGTACCCACAGCGTAGTGGTTTTGGGTGGAATTTCTAAGGCTTGGGCGTCGACGGAGGTTCCGAGGTCGAATCCAACAGACCCCATTTTTGGTATGTTGGTTATATATATATATTTTCAATATATTTGACCTTCACTAAATTTAGCGGAGTCGCTAGAATTCATTCCAACTTGTTGCTAAAATTGGCGTGGTCCGCCAGATTTGGTGGACCCGCCAATTTTTTATTTTTGAAATTCGTTCACGGGCTATTACTGGGTGTTTCGACGGTGCCACGTGTAGCCTGATGATTGGGCCATGTGGCGCCCACTGATTAGTCCACATGTTCACTAACATTAATCCCCGTCAATACGTACATGATACGTGGTGCTTCCTGGGTGGTGCCACGTGGCGTCGTCTGGGGGTGCCACATGGCATTTTCTTACTGGTCCACATGGACCCCTGAAAATCCCATTGGCAGGTGACACATGGCATCCTTTGGTGCTTCCACGTGGCATGCTGACATCAACATCCGACATGCTGATTTCATCCTGTCATGTCAGCTGTTGACATCATGCTGACTTTGACAGTACGGATGAAGATGTGCCCCCCTGTTGACTTGCCCTGTTTGACCACAACTTTGACCACAAATATCTTCCAACCGTAGCTCCGTTTAATGAGACGCTTTCACCGTTAAAAATCTTGTGACACACTCTTCACAATCATGTAATCGAAACACATTTTCCATGAGCCATATTTCTTTGGCACCATCACGATCGAAAAACCACAAGGAGATGAATTGGGCCCGATGATCCCTTGATCCAATAAGACCTGTACCTGCTTCTTGATATTTGTCATCTCCACAAGTGACATCCTGTACATGCCCACATTAGGAAGGGGAGAATCCTACTAAAGATGTATCTCATGTTGGATTTCCCTCTTAGGAGGTAATCCATATGGTTCCTGAAAAATATCATCATACTTAGAAACAATATCAATTAATTCCTTTTTATGAGATGGATCACACCCTTGGAAAGCGTCAGATGTCCCGACATCTTTCTCTCTGACAACCATGTGTACATATATCTTATTAGTGTTTACGAGTTTTTCAATTGCTCTGCACTAACAAGTGTTGTATTTACCCTCATG
>JASDQU010683074.1:13509-27473 GCA_032191745.1 Picea mariana
AAGAAGATTGCTTACTTTGAGTGTGACTAGGGTTCTTGATTTTAGCTTTCTTATGTGATCTATATATACTCCAAATCATTGTTTGGGAATCTACATAATTAATAAGTGGGGATTGAGACACTTTCAATCTATGGCTTGAGGTCTAGATTATCTGTTTTATCTCAATTTTGAGTTATAGGTCACATTATAAGCTAAATTGTATGGGGGTCTGTCATCTTATTATGACCACTACCTCAAGATCTAGCACAATCGATGAGGAAGAATCGTTCAAGAACTTGACCATGGCCTTCTTGGAACCAAAAATGACTCATTCCATTTGTTAAATGTGCAACAAACATCCCCAAGCTCCACATCCAATGTGTATGTCTAAAGAGAAAAACCCTCTTCTTCATTGATCATACTCTGATTGGGAAATTTATAATGGGAGTTTTATCGAACATTAAAGTGTTGGATTCCTAGATCAAAATAAAGTGGGTTCATCATATCAAAGGATACATCCATATTTATTTTTGTGGTAAGGAATGGGCCAGCCTTGAAATGACTTGGTTATGTGGTGGATGTCTTGGAGTTTTTTCATGTGCTGACATCGTCGTTTTTTTATGTTCATGCATGGACGATACATGTGTTTTCGAATTTGGACAGGATGTCAACAAACTGTTTCCTTTAAAAAAACAAAAAGCAAGCCAGTACCATCCTGCATCACCTTTCATTGTAATTTTAAGTTCTTTGGAGGTTTATTTCTATGATCTACTAATAAAACCGGGAGTAAAATTTGATACAAGCGATTGATTTTGGCATAAGTATTGTTTTTCTTCACATTACAATCCTTGTCTTTATCTTTTTGGTGAGTCTCTCTCTACCCTGCTATTTCCACTGCTATATGTTTCCACTTTTTGTTTAGAACCTCATAATATGAGGGTTTCTATCCACCTCGCAGCTTATAAACATGCATCTACCAAAAATTGTAGTAGATTACCGTTCAATCTAAATTCACTGTATATGGAATGGATTTTGAGAAGAGGGATGATGGATGAGATGGAAAACGAAGATGATAGGTAGATTGTACAACATAAAGAAAATATGGATGAAGTGCATGGTGGAGATTGTATTGACTCACATCAAAGGTTTTAGTGAACAAATAACAATGAAATTTTCCAAAATATTTTAAATAACTCATATCATACGCCCTTTAAAAATATAACTCTAACTTCCTTTTAAATTAATGATGAAACTTTTCAGCTACGCAGTGGAAATGATAAAACTTACCAAACTATTATTTATGGATTTCCATATACATCAGTTGAAATGATATCTTTACATCAACCCTTAAAAAAACACAAACACAATTTGTTTCTTAATTAAGAAATCATGGATTCATATCAAAATTTAAAAGAGACAATGTGATAAAATTCCATTCATGGATTTCAAATTAATGAATTARAAAAAYCAGAACTTGTTAAAACATCATGTTTAACATGTTCATTACATCATGTTTGGATGTTGTATTAACATTTTATTGTTATTAATGGAGTAAATCATCATTGATATTAGCTATATAATTACAAAGATATACCAAAATTCTTTGTAAAGAGGAATATTGATACATTGACAATCATCCTCATAACTATTTCATTGAAAACATTTGTGAAACATTATGAAAAAAATAGAACTCCAAAAACAAAGAGATGGTCATTGTATTCTAGGAGCATGAATTGTTATATAATGTTGTGTTCATCAATGATATTGTTGATGGGAGGACACACGATTCATTTTGACTGAATCCTTTGAAATTAACTGCTAATAGAGTTATTTGTAACATAAAAAATACTCTATAGAGGGAGCCATGAAAGAGGTCTTGGAGGAGTTCATAGTGTAGGAGTCGACCCTACACTACTCTATGGGAGGGAAGCTGTAATATACCTTAATTTTGACATAATTTTTTTTTTTTTTCTTTTCTTCTCCGGAACATTAATCCTAATTAACTTGATGGATTCATCCTTAGGATAAAATGACCGTTTTCTCTATTATTAAACTATGATAAGTTTCTTATACTATGGTTATCCATGTTGACATTTTAATCATCTAACATATAGGTGTCTAGGTCATTCTAAGATAACTGTCCATTACTCTAACATTTTTGTAAGTCCTAAAGTTTCCAAACATTTATACGGGTCATACTTTGACTATGGAGGACTTAGGATTCATGACCCCAAAATTATTTCCTACGCAAAATAATTCTTAAACTTATGCACACGGGGGTCTCAATAGTATTTAAAAGGGGAAAGGTTCAAGCGATCCACCACAAATGTATATCGAGATACATACCCTAGCACATAGGCTATAGGCTTATCCTAAGTGTTAGCATTATTCTTTTAAGGTCCATGTATCTGAATTAAGCCCCTAGGTTGGTTAAAGATCTGTGAGTTGCTATTAAAAGGAAAAGGTTAAAATTGTGAGACATTAACTAAACCCATTAGATTAACCGAATTAACTGCATGATGGTTCTCTTCGGACAAGATGCTAACAGGTCTCATTGCAGATGTGGTTCACCTTTCTAGTTGGTTAAGTTGGGAGGGGAACCTCCTTAGTTTCGTGCGCCTTTAATGTGAGGTCAAAATCTCGACAGGCAAGAGTTAAAGCTCTGGTCCGGTCTTTAATGAATTATAGAGTGAATTGCGAAAACCGATGGTTTAGCTTGACCCCTTGGCCGATAGGCATATGCCATCTAATCCTCTTCACATGGGAAGAACCCTCCATCGTACTAGCCTCCTTTACTCGGTGCATTAAGAGCGCTTTAGGTTTATGAGTTATTCCATCGGCATTCTCATAGTCTTTTAGTTTTTTGTTCCTACAGACACCTCTGTATTTTCTTCGCGAGGGAAGCTTCGAACGCACAAAGGTACCCACCAGGTGGAAACTAGGAATCCCTACCCGCTTACTTTGGTAAGATCGCAACCCTCTGTAACCTTAACATTTTTTTTTAAAGAGGAATTCAGCTTTACTTAAGGTGGAAGAATTCCTTCCTTCTTTTGACTATGGCTCTGTTTATGATTCTCCCGTGACAGTTTACTCCTGTGACTTATTAGTTATCTTACAACCCTAGATACGAAATCTACTGGGGAAACTTCCCTTCAGTAATGAAAGAATCCAAACCCTTTCGGGACCTCTTTGTTGTCCTTCATTCTGGCATAGTCTATCTTGTAGTTTATGGGGTTGTGCTTCATTGAAGGTTTCATTGTATCCTTCTTTTGTCTTTCGATTTGACCCTTTCTAAAAATACTATTATCTAAGTTTCAGACCCCTGATAAATTTCCACCATTGTGTTAATCTACGAATGGAACTGATTAGGATAGAACTCTGCCCAGGGAATGTCTTCGAAGGTTGAGGAACAGGGTAACTCATGAAAGACCACCCATTAGTTTGAGAGAGATATGAAAGGGTTTTTCTATACTTTTGTTCAAAGTTTAACTCTATGTCCGAAAAGATTTTAAAGAAATACGTTGGTGATATAATAATCGAACATATAATCCCTAGCACTTATAGCATTCAGAAAAGCGTGATTACTATTTAGTTGGATTCTAAAGTGTGGTCAAATGTACATATTAAATTTTATGTTGTAGTTCTAGATTAGTTCAAACCCTATCAGTATTTCTTTGTTTTACCTTGGATGAGTAAGTTTTTATTTTTCCTTATTTTTGAGGACTGTAAACAATGCATTCTAATGATGGGGTCTCCAACCTGTTTTTGGGAGGTACCCATCAGATTGGTACCGGCTTCCTTTCCCCATCAATTTCAAGGTTGGATTTCATTTTTTTGTTGTGAGGGGCGGCCTATGCCACGACCAAGTTATGTATAAATCCGATTTTATTTATTTCTTTATTTTTTTTTGGTTCGCTATAAAGATTCTGCCTCGGCATTTTAGTTTTATTTACTTTCCTACCCAGGCCAAATGCTAATAATGACTACTTGTTTCATTTGTAGGATAGAAGCCTCCGAACCTTAGGAATTTCAGCCATCCTTTCATGGGAAAAGGTACATGGGTTCCTTAACACAAACCCTTCGGGATTCAATCGTCCCTGATGAAAAATTCGAAGTTTTTCCTTGGTCTGAAACTGTAATGTACCCAATTTGAAGATCGATTCTTGTTTATCAAGGAAATGATCATTATAATAATGTACCATATAAACTATTTATAATTTCATTGGCTGCGTAGTTTCATACCTACCCTAAATCTGGGCTCGAACTTTTTTCTTGTGTTTAATTAATTCAAGGTTCATGAATCTTTTCTTTTCATGTCGCATAATGACATTAGAGAAATACAGAATGGTTAAATATTGACTGCCAAAAGTATTCCGATATCAATATAATTTCTTGAAAGCAGACCATTACATTGTAGTTGAGTAGAGTCAGTTGTTTATTTCATTACTTATCAGACTATTACAGACACAGAGGCGATTTATGTTATTGTTTTATAACATCGTGGATGTTGCCCGAGCATATGTACACATAGGGGTTCTAGAATGTTTTTCGTTTCCATTTAGGGCCTTCGCGCACTTCATATTACATTCCATAATTGATTCTGTGTTAAACGGTGTTATTTTCAATTTATTCCAAATCTTTAACATGTAGATAATTAGACCAAATCAATTGAAATATTTATACTCTGTGTACTGTAGGTCTTTCTGTAGAGAATTTTGCAATTTTTTGATTACTTCTCATACATAAATTCATCCTAAGAATTTGGGTACTCGGATAACATAATTTTTAATATATATAAGAAAAACGGATTTCGTTTACTTATTGTATTTTTGTATAGGTCGTAACCTACAGGAAAATATAAACATACATCTATATGTCTGTATATTTCCGTTATTCAATTTCCTCTTACAATGCACACTTAATTAGTCATGACGGTAAGAACCATTCGGTTGTGGGGATTCATCCACCACTTTTACTTGAATACAACAATCAACTAACCCATAGGATATTATTCTTTCAGAACTTAACAAGGCATATTCTCGCAACTAGTAGATTGATGGAAGTTTAGTATTTACCTAGCAATAAAATACAACAGAGATAATCACATTCGATTTCGATCTTTTGTTCATAATATTACTCAATTCATGATTAACAAATGCATTACACCAGCCATTTAACGATTTTAAAGAGAGGAGGGTTAAGAGGACATATCTGAACTAACTTGCTGAAAAACAAATGGAACAACCATGTTCCTCCCAACTGTAGAATAGGGCAGCCAAAATCACTTGCCCGATTCACCCCGTAGCCTAACCATGAATCCATGAGGGCGAACTTGGAAAATAAATCTCCTCCTCAGCAATGTCCTGAAATTCTAGTAGTTTCCTCTTGCCTCACACTCCAACAATAGTGTTCATAACAGTAAGAAATTCCATAGTCCTTTCCTAGCATACTTGGCAACATCATGCCTCCTCACATATGCTATATTTATCAGTTTGCCTAGGTCCTTTTCCTCCCTTGGGAATTTCCATAGCCTTCTAAATCCCTGATTTTCAGGGGCTTCCAATAGCCAAATCACTGATTTTCCACTTGTAATAATCAGCCTAGAGGTAGTTCCAACATGTTCTGCACTCATGGAGTCATGGTCAGTTGATTTTAACATGGCTGTTCCATTTGTTCTCCTGCAATCAATATAAATATTTTTTTTTTATACAAGTTTCATAGTCAAATAGTTAGTTGAGTCAAATCATATCTCTACCCAACAGTCATAATAATAAATTACAAATATCAAATTTGAAATTCAGAATTGCCATAAATGGCAAAAATTTTCCAAATTCGAATTTACTAAACACAGAATAAATTTTCAGCAAATTTAAATTTCAAAAAATATTTTTTTGGGGGGGATGTCACATCCTTTCCTCCTTCAGTAAAACATTGTCCTCAGTGTTCGTTCCTTTCTTTGAATGGGATTGGATGATATTTCTGCAAATCTCACTCCAATTCCCAAGTGGCCTCCTCAAGACTAAAGTGATTCCATTTACACCTTTACCTGAGCAACGATTCTGTTCCAAAGTGCTATTTCTCTCCAGTCCAAAATGCGCAGGGGTTCTACCTGGAACTCGCCTTCAAGTTCCACCTACACCAATTTCCAATCAATCACATGAGTAGGGTCATGAATATACTTTTTCAACAAATAAACATGAAATACATTATGAATTCTTAGATTAGCTGGAAGTGCAAGTTGATATGCTACGGGTCCAATTCGAGCTAGTATCTCGAAGGGCCCACAAAACTTGGGTGATAGCTTGGCAAAGTTCCCTAACTTCAAAGATATTTTTCGAGCTTTGACCTTAAAATAAACATGGTCTCCCACTTGAAATTCCAAGTGTCTTCTTTTCTGATCTGCATAGCTCTTCTATCTGTCCTGTGCTTCTTTCAAGTTATGTTGTACCTTCCTTACCGTGTTCTCCATTTCTTGGAGAATATCTGGTCCAACCATGATTCTGTCAGCCGAGTTATCCCAGCTAATTGGATTCATACACTTTCTACCGTATAGTATTTCGAAAGGGATCAACTTAGTTGAAGTTTGGTACCCATTGTTATATGAAAATTCTACCAAGTGTAGGTAGTCTTCCCACTTGTTCAGTTTTGTTCTTACATACATGTAGAGCATATCCTCTATGATTTGGTTTGTCCTTTTGGTCTATCCATCCGTTTGTGGATGATAACTCGTACTGAAGTTCAAATTAGTATTTATCCCTACAAACAATTCCTTCCAAAAAGCGGGTGTGAATTTTACGTCTCTATCTGAAATCACAATTTCAGGAATACCATGCAGTCTAAATATTTCTTTCATGAATATTTCAACAATGTTTATAGATTTGAAGGTAGACTTTATAGGAATAAAGTGTGCAAAATTACTAAGTTTATCGATTAAAACCATGATAGAATCATTTTGTTTCTGAGTTTTAGGCAAACCTATTCTAAAGTCCAGCGATATGGTCTCCCATTTCCATTCTGGTACCAGTAATGGTTTTAATAGGTTAGTTGGATGCTGGTGTTCAACCTTAACCTGCTGATAATCTTGGGACCTAGCCAAGTACTTTGTTGTTTCTCCCTTCATATTAGGCCAGTAAAATAATTTTCTAAGTGTTTTTATTGTTTTCTGGTAACTTGGATGACCGGAAGATGGTTTCTTATGCACTTCGTCCAAAACTGTTAATTTTAACTCTGTTGAATCTGGTATGTAAAGTATGTTTTTAAAACATAATAGTCCCTTCTTGTCGATACTTAAATCTGGTTTATCTAAGTTTGGGGTATTGTTTTGTAATTCTGCCATCATCTTAGTGTAATTTTTGTCGTTAATACTTGTCGTCTTATTCTTTGTTCGAGATCACTTTCTGCCCTGCTGATATTTATCTCAAATAACCCATGGACTCTTCTGCTTAAAATGTCCACTACTTTATTTTCCTTACCCTTGATATGTCTGACCTCGAAGTCGAACTCGCTCAAGAAGGCTAGCCATATTTCTTGTCTTGCGTTAAGATCTAGTTGGCTAAATAGATATTTCACCCCGCTATTATCCGTCAGTAGTAAGAATTTTTTGCCCATTATATAGTGTCACCACATTTTTAAGGCGTGTATTACTGCTGCCAATTCCAAGTCATGAGTGACATAATTTTGCTCATGTTCTTTTAATTTCCAGGACTCATAACAAATAACATGTCCTTCCTGAGTTAAGACACCACCTAGTCCTTCTTTACTTGCATCTACACATACCGTGAAGTCTTTATCTGGGTCTGCTACCTTCAATATGGGTGCAGTTTTCAATAATTCCTTTAGTTTGTTAGAACTGTCTTGACACTTCTCTGACCAGTTGAACTTGGTCCCTTTCTTTTGTAATGACGTGACAGGGTAGGCTATCTTGGAAAAACCTTTTATGAATCTGCGGTAATATCCGATGATTCCCATGAATGACTGGATATCCGCTACATCCATAGGTACCGACCATTCCATAATGGCTTTTATTTTTTATGGGTCTACGACAATGCCTTCTACTGAAATTACATGTCCTAGATATTGTATTTCTTTCTGATAGAAGTCACACTTGTCAAATTTGGCATACAGTTTTTGTTTCCTCGACGTGTGTAGAACTATTCTTAAGTGTTCATCATGTTCTTCCTCCATTTTTGAATAGACCAGAATATCATCGATAAATACTACTACGAACTTGTCTAAGTAGAGACTGAAAATCATGTTCATTAGGAACATAAATGTTGCTGGTGCATTAGTGAGTCTAAAAGGTATGACTACAAACTCGTAGTGTCCATATCTTGTCTGAAAAGATGTTTTTCTTATGTCCTCGTCTTTTATCCTAACTTGATGGTAACCAGATCATAAATCCAACTTTGAAAAGATCTGGGCCCCACCTACTTGATCGAACAAATCATTTATCCTTGGTAAGGGGTATTTGTTCTTAATATTCATTTTATTTAGCTGTCTATAATCGATACATAGTCTTATAGCAATGTCTTTCTTTTTCACAAAGAGGACTGGTGACCCCCATGGTGAGACACTCGGTCTGATATACTCTTTGTCCAACAATTCCTGTAATTGTATTTTTAATTTTGTCAGTTCTGGTAGACTCATTCGGTAAGGTGCTTTGGAGATAGGGGCTGAACTGGGTAGTAGGTATATGGAGAAGTCTATTTCCCTTCTAGGAGGTAATTCTGGTATCTCATCCACAAACATGTCCATGAATTCATGTAGAACAACAAAGTCTTCTAACTTTGGCTTATCTTCTTTTTGTAATAGACTCGTCACTTGGATGGCATAAACTTTACATCGCTTCCTCAAACATTTCTTGAGTTTCATCGCTGAAACTTGTCTGACTAATACCGGTTTTGGTATACCTTGGGCTGTTCTAACAGTGCCAATATCGTCTTTATAGCTAAGTATATTTGTATAACAATCTAGTACTGCTTTGTGTTGTTCTAACCAATCCATCCCGATAATCATATCGTAATATCCTAGTGGTAGAATGTTCAGATTTGTTCTTATATTTTGGCCATCTAGGCTGAACTCAAAATCAAAAATAAAGTCAACTACTCTCCTTTTAGTATCGGTTGCTAGTTGTATAAACCAGGATTTTGCGTGCTTTAGTTTCTTAAGTTTATTTGACTCTACTACATCAGGGGTAATATAACTTAATGTAGTTCCAGGGTCAATTAAAACAACAATTCGAGTGTTATTGATTTTACCTTCGATTTCTACCATCGAGGACTGGTGGTCAGCTTGTCAACCATCTATGGCTGCATTTATCCAATGTAGTCTTCTGCCCACATCTCCCACCATCGAAGCCTCCTGCAGATTATGAACAACAATTCTGTTTGCTGAGATTAAATGTGGGAATTTCCTCCTTAGATGAGGTTCTCTGCATTCCCAACACTTTAATGGCTCATGGAAGCTGTCCCCAAACATCTTTGTTCCCAGGTTTACCGGTTTACCACTACTTTGTGTATTTGCATGATTCGAGTGGAAATCCTTTCTCGAAAAACCTTTTGCTGCATTTTGATAAGAAGTTGGCTGGTATCCTTTCTTCCACTGGTTCATTCGATCTTGCTTCTTATCCTTCAACGCTGTGGGAAACTCTACTCATTGTTTATATTGGTCATAGCACATTCGTGCTTTCCTGAATACTTCACTCAAGGATTTGGGGTTGTCAAACTCAAATATGTCCTTGTAGGACTGTGGTAAGTAGCTTAAGAATCACTGGATTTTTACCTTATCCTCCCAGATGTATGGTACGAACCTTAGTAGTTCCAGAAATTTATTTATAAGGTCCTCCATCGTCATCTGTCTGAGTCGTAACTCGTAAAATTTGTTCTTATTCCTTTCATAATAGTTTTCAGAAAGGTATTGTTTCTTAAAATAATTCTTAAAGTCAGACCATTCCAACTATTTATCCTTTAGGCCCATGGTCAATTTCAGGTCTTGCCACCAAATGTTGGCTTTCCCTTTCAGATTGTAGATGGCCATTCTGACCTTCATGTTGCTGGAATAATTGTAGATCTGGAAGTATTTTTTGATGTCCAACAACCATGCCTCAGCTACTTCTCTTGTCCTATATTCTCCATAAAAGGTAGTTGGTTTGATCCTTTTAAATTATCCTTCAAGGTGGTCTATTTGTTTTCTTTTTCTGTCTGGTTTAGTTTTTTCTTCCGCTGAAGGTGTTCCTTCAGACGAACTGTCTCCTTTTTCTGTTTCTGGCCCAGAGTTCTTGGAGGCCCTTTTGTTGATCTCTTCATCATGGTTATCATCCTTTGTGCTTTTCTTGGTTACTATACTGCGCAACAGGACTTCATTTATCTCCTGTTGTTCCTGCTGTTCTTTCTTCAATTTTTCATTGTCATCTTTAAAAATTTGTAGTTCAACAATAAGATTCCTCATCGTTTCCAACACCTATGTTGGTGAGCTTCTGTCACTGTTCTGTCCTAGATCTCCAGGAGGTCTTTGCTGCGGATTTCCTTCCATCCTGATTTCTGCATCGTCCTGAGCTGCCATAATTAGTACAAAACATAAAGGCTTCCTATTTGTAACCATAAGATTTATTAGTTTTTCATAAATCAAAATATATATATACTAAGCAACTAATGTGGCCCTGTTCAGGCCCAATGTTTTTACTTTCGCTCTGATACCATATGTAATATACCTTAATTTTGACATAATTTTTTCTTTTCTTTTCTTCTCCCTAAGATTAATCCTAATTAATTTGATGGATTCGTCCTTAGGGTAAAATGACCATTTTTCTCTATTATTAAACTCTGATAAGTTTCTTATACTATGGTTATCCATGTTGACATTTTAATCACCCAACATATAGGTGTCTAGGTCATGCTAAGATAACCATCCATTACTCTAACATTTCTGTAAGTCCTAAAGTTTCCAAATATTTATACGGTTCATACTTGGACTATGGAGGACTTAGGATCCATGACCCCAAAATTCTTTCCTATGAAAAATAATTCTTAAACTTATGCACACAGGGGTCTCAATAGTATTTAAAAGGAGCAAGGTTCAAATGATCCACTACAAATGTATATCAAGATACATACCCAAGCACATAGGCTATAGGCTTATCCTAAGTGTTAGCATTATTATTTTAAGGTCCATGTATCCGAATTAAGCCCCCAGGTTGGTTAATGATCTATGGGTCGCTATTAAAAGGAAAAGGTTAAAACTGTGAGACATTAACTGAACCCATTAGCTTAACCAAATTAACTGCACGATGGTTCTCTTCGGACAAGATGCTGACAAGTCTCATCGCAGATGTGGTTCACCTTTCTAGCTGGTTAAGTCGGGAGGGGACCCTCATTAGTTTTGTGCGCCTTTAATGTGAGGTCAAAATCTCGACAGGCGGGATTTAAAGCTCTAGTCTGGTCTTTAATGAATTCTGGAGTGAATTGCAAAAATCGATGGTTTCACTTGACCCCTTGGCCAATAGGCATATGCCATCTAATCCTCTTCACATGGGCAGAACCCTCCATTGTACTGGCCTCCTTTACTCTGCGCATTAAGAGCGCTTTAGGTTTATGAGTTATTCCATCGACATTCTCATAGTCTTTTAGTTTTATGTTCCTACAGACACCTCTGTATTTTCTTTGCGAGGGAAGCTTCAAACGTGCAGAGGTACCCACCAAGTGGAAACCAGGAGTCCCTACCCATTTACTTTGGTAAGATCACAACCCTTTGTAACCTTAACTTTTTTTTTTAAAATAAGAATTCGACTTTACTTAAGGTGGAAGAGTTCCTTCCTTCTTTTGACTGTGGCTCTGGTTATGATTCTCCCGTGACAGTTTACTCCTATGTCTTGTTAGTTATCTTACAACCCTAGATGCGAAATCTACTGGGGAAAATTTCCTTCAGTAATGAAAGACTCCAAAACCTTTCGGGACCTCTTCGTTGTCCTTCATTCTAGCATAGTCTATCTGGTAGGTTATGGGGTTGTGCTTCATTGAAGTTTTCGTCATATCGTTCTTTTGTCTTTCGATTTGACCCTTTCTAAAACTGTTATTATCTAAGTTTCGAACCCTTGATAAATTTCCACCATTGTGTTAATCTCCGAATGGAACTGGTTAGGATAGAACTCTGCCCAAAGCATGTCTTCGAAGGTTGAGGAATAGGGTAACTCGTTATAGACCACCCATTAGTTTGAGAGAGATATGAAAGGTTTTTTTTGTACTTTCATTCAGAGGTTAACTCTATGTCCGAAGATATTTTAAAGAACTACGTTGGCGATATAATAACCGAACATATGATCCCTGGCACTTATAGCATTCAAAAAAGTGTGATTACTATTTGGTTGGATTCTCGGGTGTGGTCAGATGTACATATTAAATTTTATGCTGTAGTTCTGGATTAGTTCAAACCATATCAGTCTTTCTTTGTTTTACTTTGGATGAGTAAGTTTTTATTTTCCTTACTTTTGAGGATTGTAAACAATGTGTTCTAATGATGGGGCCTCCAACCTGTGTTTGCGAGGTACCCATCAGATCGGTACCGACTTCCTTTCCCCATCAAGTTAGAGGTTGGATTTCATTGTTTTGGTGTGAGGGGAGGCCTATGCCAGGACCAAGTTAAGTATAAATCCGATTTTATTTATTTATTTAATTTTTGTTGGTTCGCTATAAACATTCTTCCTCGACATTTTAGTTGTATTTACTTTCCTATCCAAGCCAAATGCTAATAACGACTGCTTGTTTTCTTTGTAGGATAGAAGTCTCTGAACCTTCAGAATTCTGGCCATCCTTTCATGGGAAAAGGTACTCGGGTTCCTTAACACAAACCCTTTGGGATTCAATCATCCCTGATGCAAAAGTTGAAGTTTTTCCTCGGTCTGAAACTGTAATGTACTCAGTTTGAAGATCAATTCTTGTTTAGCAAGGAAATGATCATTATAATAATGTACCATATAAACTATTTATAATTTCATCGACTGTGTAGTTTCATACCTACCCTAAATCTGGGCTCGAACTTTTTGGTTGTGTAAATATTTAATTCAAGGTTCAGGTCTCTTTTCTTTGCATGTTGCATAATGAAAGTAGAGAAATACATAATGGTTAAATTCTGACTGTCAAAAGTATTCGGATATCAATATAATTTCTTGAAAGCAGACCATTACATTGTAGTCAAGTAGAGTCGATTGTTTATTTCATTACTTATCATACTATTACAGACACAGAGGCGATTTTTGTTATTGTTTTATAACGTCATGGATGTTACCCGAGCATATGTACACATAGGGGTTCTAGAATGTTTTTCATTTCCATTTAGGGCCTTCGTTCCCTTCATATTACATTCTAGAATTGAATCTGTGTTAAACGATGTTATTTCCAATTTATTCCAGAGCTTTAGCATGTAGACAATTAGACCAAATCCACTGAAATATTTATACTCTATGTACTGTAGGTCTTTCTGTAGAGAATTTTGCAATTTTTTCGATTACTTTTCATACATAAATTCATCCTAAGAATTTGCGTACCCGGATAACATAATGTTTAATATGTATAAGAAAAAGGGATTTCGTTTACTTATTGTATTTCTGTATAGTTCATAACCTACAGGAAAATATAAACATACGTCTATATGTCTATATATTTCCATTATTCAATTTCCATTTACAATTCACACTTAATTAGTCATGACGGTAAGAACCATTCAGTTGTGGGGATTCGTCTACTGCTTTTACTCGAATACAACAATCAACTAACCCATAGGAAATTATTCTTTTAGAACTTAACCAGACATATTCTCGCAACTAGTAGATTGATGGCAATTTAGTATTTACCCAGCAATAAAATACAACAGGGATAATCACATTCGATTTCGACCTTTAGTTCATAATATTACTCAATTAATGATTAATAGATGCATTACACCAGCCATTTAACGATTTTAAATAGAGGAGGGTTAAGAGGACATATCTGAAC
>JASDQU010683074.1:28096-38341 GCA_032191745.1 Picea mariana
ATAATAATAAATTACAAATATCAAATTTGAAATTCAGAATTGCCATAAATGGCAAAAATTTTCCAAATTCGAATTTACTAAACACAGAATAAATTTTCAGCAAATTTAAATTTCAAAAAATATTTTTTTGGGGGGGATGTCACATCCTTTCCTCCTTCAGTAAAACATTGTCCTCGGTGTTCATTCCTTTATTGGAATGGCATTGGATGAGATTTCCACAAATCTCACTCCAATTCCCAATTGGCCTCCTCGAGACTAAAGTGCTTCCATTTACACCTTTACCTGAGCAACGATTCTGTTCCGAAGTGCTATTTCTCTCCAGTCCAAAATGCGCAGGGGTTCTACCTGGAACTCGCCTTCGGGTTCCACCTACACCAATTTCCAATCAATCACATGAGTAGGGTCATGAATATACTTTTTCAATAAATAAACATGAAATACATTATGAATTCTTAGATTAGCTGGAAGTGCAAGTTGATATGCTATGGGTCCAATTCGAGCTAGTATCTCGAAGGGCCCACAAAACCTGGGTGCTAGCTTGGCAAAGTTCCCTAACTTCAAAGAGATTTTTCGAGCTTTGACCTTCAAATAAACATGGTCTCCCACTTGAAATTCCAAGTGTCTTCTTTTCTGATCTACATAGCTCTTCTATTTGTCCTGTGCTTCTTTCAAGTTATGTTGCACCTTCCTTACCATGTTCTCCATTTCTTGGAGCATCTCTGGTCCAACCATGATTCTGTCAGCCGATTTATCCCAGCTAATTGGAGTCATACACTTTCTACCGTATAGTATTTTGAAAGGGCTCAACTTAGCTAAAGTTTGGTACCCATTGTTATATGCAAATTCTACCAAGTGTAGGTAGTCTTCCCACTTGTTTGGTTTTGTTATTACATACATGTAGAGCATATCCTCTATGATTTGGTTTGTCCTTTTGGTATATCCATCCGTTTGTGGATGATAACTCGTACTGAAGTTCAAATTAGTATTTATCCCTACAAACAATTCCTTCCAAAAAGCGGGTGTGAATTTTACATCTCTTTCTGAAATCACAATTTTAGGAATACCATGCAGTCTAAATATTTCTTTCATGAATATTTCAACAATGTTTATATCTTTAAAGGTAGACTTTATAGGAATAAAGTGTGCAAAATTATTGAGTTTATCGATTACAACCATGATAGAATCATTTTGTTTCTGAGTTTTAGGCAAACCTATTCTAAAGTCCAGCGATATGGTCTCCCATTTCCATTCTGGTACCAGTAATGGTTGTAATAGATTAGTTGGATGCTGGTGTTCGACCTTAACCTACTGATAATATTGGGACCTAGCCAAGTAATTTGTTGTTTCTCCCTTCATATTAGGCCAGTAAAATAGTTTTCTAAGTGTTTTTATTGTTTTTTGGTACCTGGATGACCGGAAGATGGTTTCTTATGCACTTCGTCCAAAACTGTTAATTTTAACTCTGTTGAATCTGGTATGTAAAGTATGTTTTTAAAACGTAATAGTCCCTTCTTGTCGATACTTAAATCTGGTTTATCTGAGTTTGGGGTACTGTTTTGTAATTCTGCCATCATCTTAGTGTAATTTTTGTCGTTAATACTTGTCGTCCTTATTCTTTGTTCGAGATCACTTTCTGCCCTGCTGATATTTATCTCAAATAACCCATGGACTCTTCTGCTTAAAGTGTCCACTACTTTATTTTTCTTACCCTTGATATGTCTGACCTCGAAGTTGAACTCGCTCAAGAAGGCTAGCCATATTGCTTGTCTTGTGTTAAGATCTAGCTGGCTAAATAGATATTTCACCCCGCTATTATCCGTCAGTAGTAAGAATTTTTTGCCCATTATGTAGTGTCACCACATTTTTAAGGCGTGTATTACTGCTGCCAATTCCAAGTCATGAGTGACATAATTTCGCTCATGTTCTTTTAATTTCCAGGACTCATAACAAATAACATGTCCTTCCTGAGTTAAGACACCACCTAGTCCTTCTTTACTTGCATCTACACATACTGTGAAGTCTTTATCTGGGTCTGCTACCTTCAATATGGGTGCAGTTGTCAATAATTCCTTCAGTTTGTTAAAACTGTCTTGACACTTCTCTGACCAGTTGAACTTGGTCCCTTTCTTTTGTAATGACATGATAGGGTAGGCTATCTTGGAAAAACCTTTTATGAATTTGCGGTAATATCCGATGATTCCCATGAATGACTAGATATCCGCTACATCCATAGGTACTGACCATTCCATAATGGCTTTTATTTTTTCTGGGTCTACGACAATGCCTTCTACTGAAATTACATGTCCTAGATATTGTATTTCTTTCTGATAGAAGTCACACTTTTCAAATTTGGCATACAGTTTGTGTTTCCTCAACGTTTGTAGAACTATCCTTAAGTGTTCATCATGTTCTTCCTCCATTTTTGAATAGACCAGAATATCGTCGATAAATACTACTATGAACTTGTCTAAGTAGAGACTGAAAATCATGTTCATTAGGAACATAAACGTCGCTGGTGCATTAATGAGTCTGAAAGGTATGACTACAAACTCGTAGTGTCCATATCTTGTCTGAAAAGATGTTTTTATTATGTCCTCGTCTTTTATCCTAACTTGATGGTAACCAGATCATAAATCCAACTTTGAAAAGATCTAGGCCCCACCTACTTGATCGAACAAATCATTTATCCTTGGTAAGGGGTATTTGTTCTTAATATTCATTTTTTTTAGCTGTGTATAATCGATACATAGTCTTAGAGTACTCTCTTTCTTTTTCACAAAGAGGACTGGTGCCCCCCATGGTGAGACACTCGGTCTGATATACTCTTTGTCCAACAATTCCTGTAATTGTATTTTTAATTCTATCAGTTCTGGTAGACTCATTCGGTAAGGTTCTTTGGAGATAGGGGCTGAACCGGGTAGTAGGTATATGGAGAAGTCGATTTCCCTTCTACGAGGTAATTCTGGTATCTCATCCACAAACATGTCCATGAATTCACGTAGAACAACAAAGTCTTCTAACTTTGGCTTATCTTCTTTTTCTAATAGACTCGTCACTTGGATGGCATAAACTTTACATCGCTTCCTCAAACATTTCTTGAGTTTCATCGCTGAAAATTGTCTGACTAATACGGGTTTTGGTATACCTTGGGTTGTTCTAATAGTGCCAATATTGTCTTTATAGCTAAGTATCTTTGTATAACAATCTAGTACTGCTTTGTGTTGTTCTAACCAATATATCCCGATAATCATATCATAATATCCTAGTGGTAGAATGTTCAGATTTGTTCTTATATTTTGGCCATCTAGGTTGAACTCAAAATCAAAAATAAATTCAACTACTCTCCTTTTAGTATCGGTTGCTAGTTGTATAAGCCAGGATTTTGCGTGCTTTAGTTTCTTAAGTTTATTTGACTCTACTACATCAGGGGTAATATAACTTAATGTAGTTCCAGGGTCAATTAGAACAACAATTCGAGTGTTATTGATTTTACCTTCGATTTCTACCACCGAGGACTGGTGGTCAGCTTGTCGACCATCTATGGCTGCATTTATCCAATGTAGGCTTCTGCCCATGTCTCTCACCATCGAAGCCTCCTGTAGATTATGAACAACAGTTCTGTTTGCTGAGATTAAACGTGTTAATTTCCTTCTTAGATGAGGTTCTCCGCATTCCCAACACTTTAATGGCTCGTGGAAGCTGTCCCCAAACATCTTTGTTCCCAGGTTTACCGGTTTACCACTACTTTGTGTATTTGCATGATTTGAGTGAAAATCCTTTCTCGAAAAACCTTTTACTGCATTTTGATAAGAAGTTGGCTGGTATCCTTTCTTCCACTGGTTCATTCGATATTGCTTCTTATCCTTCAATGCTTTGGGAAACTCTACTCATTGTTTATATTGGTCATAGCACATTCGTGCTTTCTTGAATACTTCACTCAAGGATTTGGGGTTGTCAAACTCAAATATGTCCTTGTAGGACTGTGGTAAGTAGCTTAAGAATCACTGGATTTTTACCTTATCCTCCCAGATGTATGGTACGAACCTTAGTAGTTCCAGAAATTTATTTATAAGGTCCTCCATCGTCATCTGTCTGAGTTGTAACTCGTAAAATTTGTTCTTCTTCCTTTCATAATAGTTTTCAGAAAGGTATTGTTTCTTAAAATAATTCTTAAAGTTAGACCATTCCAATTGTTTCTCCTTTAGGCCCATGGCCAATTTCAGGTCTTGCCACCAAATGTTGGCTTTCCCTTTCAGATTGTAGATGGCCATTCTGACCTTCATGTTGCTGGAATAATTGTAGATCTGGAAGTATTTTTTGATGTCCAACAACCATGCCTCAACTACTTCTCTTGTCCTAGATTCTCCATCAAAGGTAGTTGGTTTAATCCTTTTAAATTCTCCTTCAAGGTGGTCTATTTGTTTTCTTCTTCTGTCTGGTTTAGTTTTTTCTTCCGCTGAAGGTGTTCCTTCAGACGAACTGTGTCCTTTTTCTGTTTCTGGCCCAGAGTTCTTGGAGGACCTTTTGTTTATCTCTTCGTCATGGTTATCATCCTTTGTGCTTTTCTTGGTGACTATACTGTGCAACAAGACTTCATTTATCTCCTGTTGTTCCTGCTGTGCTTTCTTCAATTTTTCATTGTCGTCTTTAAAAATTTGTAGTTCAACAATAAGATTCCTCATCGTTTCCAACACCTTTGTTGGTGAGCTTCTGTCACTGTTCTGTCCTAGATCTCCAGGAGGTATTTGCTGCGGATTTCCTTCCATCCTGATTTCTGCATCGTCATGAGCTGCCATAATTAGTACAAAACAGAAAGGCTTCCTATTTGTAACCATAAGATTTATTAGTTTTTCATAAATCAAAATATATATACTAAGCAACCAATGTGGCCCTGTTCAGGCCCAGTGTTGTTACTTTCGCTCTGATACCATATGTAATATACCTTAATTTTGACATAATTTTTTTTTTTTTTTCTTTTCTTCTCCCTAACATTAATCCTAATTAATTTGGTGGATTCGTCCTTAGGGTAAAATGACCGTTTTTCTCTATTATTAAACTCTGATAAGTTTCTTATACTATGGTTATCCATGTTGACATTTTAATCACCCAACATATAGGTGTCTAGGTCATGCTAAGATAACCGTCCATTACTCTAACATTTCTGTAAGTCCTAAAGTTTCCAAACATTTATACGGTTCATACTTGGACTATGGAGGACTTGGGATCCATGACCCCAAAATTATTTCCTATGAAAAATAATTCTTAAACTTATGCACACAGGGGTCTCAATAGTATTTAAAAGAAGCAAGGTTCAAATGATCCACTACAAATGTATATCAAGATACATACCCTAGCACATAGGCTATAGGCTTATCCTAAGTGTTAGCATTATTCTTTTAAGGTCCATGTATCCGAATTAAGCCCCCAGGCTGGTTAATGATCTATGGGTCTCTATTAAAAGGAAAAGGTTAAAACTGTGAGACATTAACTGAACCCATTAGCTTAACGAAATTAACTGCACGATGGTTCTCTTCGGACAAGATGCTGACAAGTCTCATCGCAGATGTGGTTCACCTTTCTAGCTGGTTAAGTCGGGAGGGGACCCTCCTTAGTTTCATGCGCCTTTAATGTGAGGTCAAAATCTCGACAGGCCAGAGTTAAAGATCTGGTCCGGTCTTTAATGAATTCCGGAGTGAATTGCGAAAATCGATGGTTTCACTTGACCCCTTGGCGAATAGGCATATTCCATCTAATCCTCTTCACATGGGCAGAACCCTCCATCGTACTGGCCTCCTTTACTTTGCACATTAAGAGTGCTTTAGGTTTATGATTTATTACATCGGCATTCTCATAGTCTTTTAGTTTTATGTTCCTACAGACACCTCTGTATTTTCTTTGCGAGGGAAGCTTCAAACGTGCAGAGGTACCCACCAAGTGGAAACCAGGCATCCCTACCCATTTACTTTGGTAAGATCACAACCCTTTGTAACCTTAATTTTTTTTTTTAAAAGAAGAATTCGACTTTACTTAAGGTGGAAGAGTTCCTTCCTTCTTTTGACTGTGTCTCTGGTTATGATTCTCCCGTGACAGTTTACTCCTATGTCTTGTTAGTTATCTTACAACCCTAGATGCAAAATCTACTGGGGAAAATTCCCTTTAGTAATCAAAGACTCCAAAATCTTTCGGGACCTCTTCGTTGTCCTTCATTCTAGAATAGTCTATCTGGTAGGTTCTGGGGTTGTGCTTCATTGAAGGTTTCGTCATATCGTTCTTTTGTCTTTCGATTTGACCCTTTCTAAAACTGTTATTATCTAAGTTTCGAACCCTTGATAAATTTCCACCATTGTGTTAATCTCCGAATGGAACTGGTTAGGATAGAACTCTGCCCAGGGCAAGTCTTCGAAGGTTGAGGAATAGGGTAACTCGTGATAGACCACCCGTTAGTTTGAGAGAGATATGAAACATTTTTTTTGTACTTTCGTTCAAAGGTTAACTCTATGTCCGAAAATATTTTAATGAACTACGTTGGCGATATAATAACCGAACATATGATCCTTGGCACTTATATCATTCAGAAAAGTGTGATTACTATTTGGTTGGATTCTTGGGTGTGGTCATATGTACATATTAAATTTTATGCTGTAGTTCTGGATTAGTTCAAACCATATCAGTCTTTCTTTGTTTTACTTTGGATGAGTAAGTTTTTCTTTTTCCTTATTTTTGAGGACTGTAAATAATGTGTTCTAATGATGGGGCCTCCAACCTGTGTTTACGAGGTACCCATTAGATCGGTACCGACTTCCTTTCCCCATCAAGTTCGAGGTTGGATTTCATTGTTTTGGTGTGAGGGGCGGCCTATGCCACGACCAAGTTAAGTATAAATCCAATTTTGTTTATTTATTTAATTTTTGTTGGTTCGCTATAAACATTCTGCCTCGACATTTTAGTTGTATTTACTTTCCTATCCAAGCCAAATGCTAATAACGACTGCTTGTTTTCTTTGCAGGATAGAAGTCTCTGAACCTTCAGAATTTCGGCCATCCTTTCATGGGAAAAGGTACTTGGGTTCCTTAACACAAACCCTTTGGGATTTAATCATCCCTGATGCAAAAGTTGAAGTTTTTCCTCGATCTGAAACTGTAATATACCCAGTTTGAAGATCAATTCTTGTTTAGCAAGGAAACGATCATTATAATAATGTACCATATAAACTATTTATAATTTCATCGACTATGTAGTTTCATACCTACCCTAAATCTGGGCTCGAGCTTTTTGGTTTTGTAAATATTTAATTCAAGGTTCAGGTCTCTTTTCTTTGCATGTCGCATAATGAAAGTAGAGAAATACATAATGGTTAAATTCTGACTGTCAAAAGTATTCGGATATCAATATAATTTCTTGAAAGCAGACCATTACATTGTAGTCAAGTAGAGTCGATTGTTTATTTCATTACTTATCAGACTATTATAGACACAGAGGCGATTTCTGTTATTGTTTTATAACGTCATGGATGTTACCCGAGCATATGTACACATAGGGGTTCTAGAATGTTTTTCATTTCCATTTAGGGCCTTCGTGCCCTTCATATTACATTCTAGAATTGACTCTGTGTTAAACGGTGTTATTTCCAATTTATTCCAGAGCTTTAGCATGTAGACAATTAGACCAAATCCACTGAAATATTTATACTCTATGTACTGTAGGTCTTTCTGTAGAGAATTTTGCAATTTTTTCGATTACTTTTCATACATAAATTCATCCCAAGAATTTGCGTACCTGGATAACATAATGTTTAATATGTATAAGAAAAATGGATTTCGTTTACTTATTGTATTTCTGTATATTTCATAACCTACAGGAAAATATAAACATACGTCTATATGTCTGTATATTTCCGTTATTCAATTTCCATTTACAATGCACACTTAATTAGTCATGATGGTAAGAACCATTCGGTTGTGGGGATTCGTCTACTGCTTTTACTCGAATACAACAATCAACTAACCCATAGGAAATTATTCTTTTAGAACTTAACCAGGCATATTCTCACAACTAGTAGATTGATGGCAATTTAGTATTTACCCAGCAATAAAATACAACAGGGATAATCACATTCGATTTCGACCTTTAGTTCATAATATTACTCAATTAATGATTAATAGATGCATTACACCAGCCATTTAACGATTTTAAATAGAGGAGGGTTAAGAGGACATATCTGAACTAACTCGCTGAAAAACAAACAGAACAGCCACATTCCTCCCAACTGTAGAATAAGGCAGCCAAAATCACTTGCCCGATTCAACCCCTAGCCTGACCATGAATCCATGAGGGTGAAATAGGAAAATAAAACTCCTCCTTAGCAATGTCCTAAAATTCTAGTAGTTTCCTCTTGCCTCACACTCCAACAGTAGTGTTCATAACAATAAGAAATTCCATAGTCCTTTCCTAGCATACTTTGCAGCGTCGTGCCTCCTCACATATGCTATTTATCAATTTGCTTAGGACTTTTTCCTCCCTTGGGAATTTTCATAGCCTTCTAAATCCCTGATTTTCAGGGGCTGCCAATGGCTAAATCACTGATTTTCCACTTGTAATAATCAGCGTAGAGGTAGTTCCAACATGTTCTCCACTCATGGAGTCATGGTCAGTTGATTTTAACATGGTTGTTCCATTTGTCCTCCTGCAATCAATATAAATATTCTGTTTTTATACAAGTGTCATAGTCAAATAGTTAGTTGAGTCAAATCAGATCTCTGCCCAACACTCATAATAATAAATTACAAATATCAAATTCGAAATTCGAAATTGCCATAAATGGCAAAAAATTTTCAAATTCGAATTTACTAAAAATGGAATAAGTTTCCAGCAAATTTAAATTTCAAAAAATATTTTATTTTTGGGGATGTCACATAAGCTACCATTTGTTCACTAAAACCTTGGAGGAGGTCATGATGGAGGAGTCAGGCCCCACACTACTATGTGGGAGAGTAGCTTCCATTTGTTCACTAAAACCTTCGACATGCATATATATTGTCAATCCAACCTCTTCCATCCATTGCATCCACTGTACCTCTCCTATGTCCAACCTACCATCATATTCCTTGTCTAGCCCATCCATCGTCTCTTTTCGTAAAGCCATCTATCCAGTATACAACAAATTTAGATTGAAAGGGAATCTATTGCAAGTTTTGGTACTTGGGTTCTTTGGCTATCAAATGCTTTCCTCCATGAGAAACTATGTCTATATTTCAAGTGCTTTCCAATTCTCTCATATCCCATTACATATTATTTCTTGAGGTATGGAGATGCAGAAAATAAAAATAAAAAAAACCTATGTATGCATTCTAATAATCTACCTATGTATGCATTCTAATAATCCACGTCGACAAGTTTCAAACCCTTGAAGATCCGTATATGATCTATCCTTGAGCCTACACATGCATTTTGTAAGCTAGGAGATTTCATGATTTATATCTAGATTGCAAACTTTATTGAAAAAATACTAATGTCTATTGATGCCAATTCATTCTCCAACATTGATATGTTAGTATCTATCATCAAAATTAGTAAGTTATAATTTGTTGTAGCTACACTGCTTTCTAGCACCTCCACCAATCGAATTTTTTAAGTTGAGACTTAAACATGTCTTAAAGTTTTAATATATTTATATAAATAAAATATGGAAAATTTGTTTTCTAATCTATGCTAGAATAATAATATTATTTTAGATATGGATGAATGGGATTAACTTTCATGATGAGAATAATACTATGGATGGGTGAGATTAACCTTGGGTTCTCTTAAGGAATCTAAACTACATGGGAATATATCTTTTGTACATGTATGTGTAACTACTTTACCTTCTATCACATCAACCAATTGAATTTTTTAAGTTGAGACTTAAATATGTCTTGAAGTTTTAATATATTATACAAATAAAATTTGGAATGTTTTTTTTATAACTCGGACGAGAATCATAATATTCTTTTATATATGGATGGATGAGATAAACTTCTTGGTGAGAATAATACTATTGTTTTCAATATGTATAGGTGATATTAACCTTGGATTCTTTTCAACAATCTAAACTACATGGAAATATATCTTTCGTGCAAGTATATTCCACAAAAGCAACCTTGCTAAAATAGAATGAGATTGAACAATGAGAAGAGTCTCAACAAACAGAACCTAAAGACTAATATAAATTGTACATTTCTTAAATGACAATATTTTTTAATAAAT
>JASDQU010683075.1:4673-23806 GCA_032191745.1 Picea mariana
TTTATGAAACATATCATGTATTCTAAAGGATTTTGATGACAATTCTACTTGTGCTTTGGATGCATTTAGTAGATAAACCTCATGACGAGCAATAATACCACTCCTTGACCAGGTAAACTTTAATGACCATGTTAGAAAACATCAATATTCATTTGAAGACAAAGTAATTACCTTCCAGGATTAAATTGGCTTCCTCGAACACGCTATGCTAATCGTTATATACATTATGCTATCGGTTATCAAGGGGAAATGATTGAAAGAGATCTCAGAGTATTGTTGTGGTGATGGAGCATTTTGAGAGCAATTGTTGAACGAGTATGATTGGGGAAATGAGCTCGAGTACTGATACGGTGATGGAGCAACCATTAAGTGCAGAAAACACAACAAAGAAACTCTCTCACAGGCAACCCATGGCTTCGAAAGATGTATAAGACTGGAAATCATGCACGCGTTAACGTGGCTCGGGTAGCGGAAGAGCCTATTTTGTAGGTTGAGTGGAAGGAGCATGAAAACTCCTTGAAGGTTTCAAATTCATAGGTTGATATCAAATGTGAATCCTAGGGATCAAAATCGAAGTTTTCATTGCCTGTCACGAGCCCTCTAGCCCATCATAGAAGGGCATCAAATTATTTCCTATGCAAATGAAAATGAAAATAAAAAAATCAGTTGTCAAATTCGAAATGAAAAATATTTCATATTTTTTCAATTGAAGGGTAATGATTTTTTTTTTAATATGGTCCGCTTGTCATTGTTTTTATGTTTTTTTTTGTCAATTTCCATTGTACCTTAGCAATAAAAAAAAGAATGTTCACATTTTTTCCTTGTTCCATGTGACTTCAAAAAAGGAATTGTTTTCATTTTTTACAATACAATCCTATTTTCACAGAGCTCATGCCTGCATGTATCTCCTATTTATTGAAGCTACCGGTTAGTAATGGAGATTGAGGATCAAACACTTTGATTGTGGTGAATTCTCTTGCTCCTCGGAGAAGAGGAATGATTTCAATTTGAATCATCCCCATCCTATTGTTGCTTGGATTTATGAATAGTACCTACATGTGTCTTCTTTTTATATGCTCCACTTGCTCGGATTTATGATCAGCCGCAAGTATTTTTGTGCACGGTACCCACGATTGGTACTTACCCACCTTATGCAGATCTGCCCTACATCTTCTTGTGCACGGTACCTACTACCCATATTTTGCAGATTTGTTGTGCATCTTCTTATGCATGGTACCTACTACCCATCTTATACACATTGGTTGCACCTGTTAGTCACCCATCTTTTGAAACTGAGGTGTTTGTTGATCGGCCATGCGTATTCTTATGCCATAGTAAGAGATGAGTGTAGTGATAATAATGTATTTTAATTGATTTCTAATATATGTGTATAGCTTGCGCGTACTGATTTTTTTTATTTTAATTGATTTGTGTTGTAAATAGTAATATGTGTTTGTAAAAATAATGTAAAGAGGGATTTGTCAAAATTTGATTTGTTGAATGTAATTTTTCCTCATAAAACATGTGAAGTGCAGGTTGTTTAGATATGATTGAAATCTTTTTAAAGTTATTAAATGCAAAGCTAAGACCAAATCACCTTAAGAAATTTTATTTTACTCTCGTTCAAGTTTACTAGGTATAGAATCATCACATAACTTTCTTCAAATTTTAGTTTAATAATTATAAAGGAAACATGTGACCAAGATTTTTTGTAGTGGTACAATAAAATTTTGTAATCGATATTTTATAAATAATTATAAAAAAAATGATATGATCGAGAATTGTTGCAGTAGTGGGTATATTTTTTGTAAATTTGCGTGAAATTTTATTTTATTTTAATTTTTATACGAAAAGAATAATTTATTTTAACTTGTCAATGTAGAAGAGTTACAATGAAATTGACCCTTCAATTTGAAATATAACCCTTACC
This sequence comes from Picea mariana, assembly GCA_032191745.1. Taxonomy (NCBI): domain Eukaryota; kingdom Viridiplantae; phylum Streptophyta; class Pinopsida; order Pinales; family Pinaceae; genus Picea; species Picea mariana. The sequence goes on from JASDQU010683075.1 coordinate 6,604, forward strand.
TTCAAATTTGATCCCTAAATGCGAACATGCATTTCAACATCTCTGCCCAGAACCCTAATAATAAGATGATGATTTACTATGGCATGATCGTTGCCATGGACCATATACCACGATAAGAAGATTGACTAGAACCAACTGTCGACTTTTTATCAGGGCCACAAGAACACTATTGTGCTCACTTACCCTCTTTCTATGTTCATTATTTCTTGACATCTATGTTTCCATGAATTTGTTGGGGAACAAGGTTGTCAATAGCGTGGATGTGACCATGAATGTGAATGCATGAGTTTGTTTCAAGGCTGAGAGTGGGAGATAGAAACCTTACACAAAGATGAGGGAGAAAACAATGCCAACGTGAATGAGGAAGGTAGAGTGGTGGACTAGCATGTAGAGAGACATTTTTGTATGCAAAAGGAGGAAAATGAAATGCTTCTTTCAAAACCAGTGTCAAGTACTCACCATGATGTTAAACCATGACACTATGAACAACTACTATAGCTTAATCCAGGCCCTAAGAGTGACAGGCGCTTTGTTAACACTATTAGAATGCACCATAATGGAGATCAATGTGATATCCATTTTATTAATATGATACACATATAAATACATGATCTATCACCTTTAGATTCATCTTCCAAAAGGTCTCTTGGAATCCTAATGACAGTTCCTATTCACTTGTGACTTTTCATATTCTTTCTCAAGTGAATAATACAAAATACCATAAAATTAACGAATTAGGTTTCCAACACATACTAACAAAAATGTCTTCAAATGTAGGCAAACTTCGTTGAGCCGTTTCTTTTACCTCTAATTTAGCAATGTTTACTCGGGCCATAGTCCCCAAAACATGTTCAACCAAAATATCAAGAATTCCAATGTTGTTAACAGGATCTACCCAATGTTCAACATTTCCTCTAGATAAAATCTGTTGGAAGATTGGTTGTTGCCATTGATGTCAACCCTAGTCATGGGTTTTGGACCGCAAGATTGATAAAGGTATTTGGACATGAAGGACAATGCACATGCATATACAAAACCCATGAATGGATAGTATACATCATGTTGTTTCTGGTGGTATGTGGCATGTCACGTGGATCTTCATGGTTGAGGAGAAATGAATTTTTGAAGATGACAAAGTGAATTAAAGAAGGAAGTACATGTAGGCCCTGAAGATAATTAAAGAAAAGAATTACAAAATAAGAAAGTGTTAGGTTGGCCCTAATGTTAAAAGGAAGTGACATAAATGGTATAAATAAACATAATTATCAATTCATTTGATATAATTCTAATTTCAGAGGAAATAAGAAGTGAAAGAAGGCCGGATTTCAAGGGAGGATGAAGTCTTTTGGTGATGTGTTCTAAGGTATGTTATTTCCAGGTCATTTTACCATTTTTTCTATAACTTTTTTTCTAGAACGATTCATATGGTGAAATATCAATGGTATTGAGAAGACATATCAAGGTACCTCTGATAAAAATTTCAGCTCTTGATTCGCTATAATTATGGAGATACACTCTGTGGAAGATAGGGTTTGTGACCAGTCCTGAAGCTAGTCAATAAACAGGTGTTCCGGGTAAAAGAGCCATAAATTCTTCATACAGAATCCAAATGAAGTGGGACCAATTCCATTTTAAATAGTATGGACTTTAGTTTCTTGTGTGTGAGTTTCAGAATTGGATGTTAAATATTGAGCACGGGCCATTCTGTACAAGTTGGGTCTTCTGAATAGACCAGAATTGAATAAAGTCTACCATTCTTTCTATAACCTGTTTTTGAGGAGAATTCAAGGAGTGAAAATTGGAGGATTTTTCAGAGAATACATCGAGCAATATTATTTACAGGATTAGAGTACTCCAAGAATTGAAGAATTGCAGAAATTGAAGAAGTCTCAGGAAGCATTATCAGGTTCTATGCGATAATTGGTTGATGGTGATGATTTAATATAAAGTTTTATTATCTCTCATACATTCTTGGGTGGAAGGAAGGGGCAAGGATGGAGAGTTCAAATCTCTCTTGATATTGGAGGATTGTATCTTCCTCTTGGAGGTTTATCCCTCCCTCTACATTTGGAAGCTGTAGCTACCTTTGGAAGTCATTACTTCCCTTGAACACAAACTATTGATTATTTCTTATATATTGTGCATGGTGTATTGGTGTAACTCTTATACTATTGTTCATTTCTCATTGGATATAATTGAATGGTTTAAGTATAATTTGAAAAATGTTTTTAAATTGTACTTGATACTGATTCACCCCCCTCTCAGTATCAACAAAATCCATGTTCATTTTTTATATACCTCTTCCTCTTAGAAGGGATAGGGATGGCATGCTCCTTTTCTTTTGTAAAGTTCTTCGGATTATATCCACCATCACCACTACCAACAATATTATTTGTTTTATNTTATATACCTCTTCCTCTTAGAAGGGATAGGGATGGCATGCTCCTTTTCTTTTGTAAAGTCCTTCGGATTATATCCACCATCACCACTACCAACAATATTATTTGTTTTATTTTTGCTTCTACCTCCAAAGGATATACAAGTAGTCCTCTAAGTTGATATTGAAGTACTCCAAGGAGAATTTATTGTAGTGCCTTCAATAGAATCATAACTTAATTTACCCTTTTGATGATATTGTTAATTTGTTTCCTTGTACCTCTCATTTTCCTCTGTGATTTCCTCCCATCTCTTCTTGATATCTAAATCAACATTAGAAATTATGATAGTAAAGTGATTTCCAAGGATATTGACATTTTCACTCGGCAAATGGGGGTTGGTCCTTCCTATTCTAATTATCATTCAATATTTCCCTCACTGGCCATGTCCTCATTGTCTCCTCCACCCTCTTAGGGGATACAAATTAAGGGAAGCACATAGTGTAACCGACGGAGAGAATATGTGTTATGAACATATGTAGGCATTGCAATGGCATCCCGTACTTTGAAAGCATACAATATTCTGGCCTTTTCTACCAATTTTATAACATCTTTTATGTAGATCACCATGGAAAATTGAAAGGGCACAGAGAAGCACTATATATTTTCCATAAAATGAAAAATATTTCCCCATTTTGCATATTGTATGACTGCCTCTACCAAGAAGAAACAATCACAAACAAATTTGGGAAGATGATAAGGCTTCACCTCAAAGCCATACATCCTAATATATGCAAAATTATCTTCCTTGAAATTTTTTCCCTTTCCAGTTAGAAAATTTCTTGCCTCAGATAGTCAACAAAACAAGTTCCATGCCTAAAATCATTTGTTTTACCTTCCTAACAAAACAATCTTGTATTTCGTAGAAATGATACTAGGTTTTGTGTCTCAAAAATAGTGTGTGCCACAAATACATAAGTTCGACAATGGGGTCTACACCATTTCTAATCGATAAATCCTCAAATATATTGTTGAAAACCAGGGAAAAGATTAGATAAGATGATGTGTATAACCTCCTATTCTTTTGGTACTCAATCAACTAGTGAAAAATCTCATTTGAAGCCATTTCGACCCATTCAAAGATCTCCTTTCTAAGAAAATTGTAGTAAATGACAAATATTACATACATACACGTAAAGACAATGGACTCATGTCCAATCAATGGGGCGAACAACAATGAGATATCTCACTAAGGGTCAGATGACTCCATAATATGTGCCTAATAAAACATTAAATCCTTATCTTTGGGTTGTTGAACCATTCATTTGTTCAAAATGGAAAATCCACAACCGTGACATTACATGAGTGAATCAACATCAAAATTTTTGAAAATCATTGTGGGCTTCAAGATATTCAACATTCTCTCGAAAATAGTCGGGGTAAGGGAAATATAAAACTTTCGCTCTTTATCCAATTTTTTCACTCTATATTTAGAATCAAACTTCCCCATACACCAATCAACCACTTCATGGAAGTTGTAAACCTCCAATACACACCCTGCATTTACTAATCCCAAGGTCCACACTATTTCCTCATGTGCTCCTACTTTGGTTTCTCCAAGCACCACTTGTATGCACTAGACCAATGGAAATATTTATCACTCCGGGCCACTGAATTCATAGTAAATACAACAAATGGTTATGGATTTTTCCTTGGAAGAAACTCTCAAATATACTTAAATGACACAATTACTATTGTGTTCTTTACTCAAAACCTCAAAATATTTTGCACACAACAATATGAGTGCCAACATTGAAGGAGAAATAGAAAAGCGATGGTGCTAATTTACCACCTAATGCATTGTATCCAAATGTACAACTTTAATCACCAAGTGGGTATGTGTCATTGAGCAATAAGACTGGAGTTTAACCTCTTCAAACTCAAATTGTGTGGGTGGGGGAATTATAATTAAGGGGTGAAAAGACCCTTCTCAACACTCTCCATTCACACGTGATGCGGAGGTGCGAGGTGTGGTAGTGATGAACCTCATGTGATGGAATCAAGAAACATGGGAATAAGAGAGAAGAGTAATGTGAGAGTAGAGGGATGAGAACATACAATGATGAGAAGAACAAAGGGAGCTAGGTGATGAAGGAATGACATGGTATGTAGTGTGTAATATCCCCTGGTAGTGCCCTAGTTATATTATGAATTGTAATAATGTTATGAATTGTAATAATGTTTTGTAGGCTGATGAGCCAAGTATTGATAAGCTGGTGGGCTTATGTGTTTATTAGGCCGGAGAGCCTAAGTGTTAAAGGCCAGGAGCTTGATTTTGTATATGTAATTATGTAGATCATTAATATAATATTTAAACATCATTGTGTGCAGACCGACCACAAAGAAAGAGTGATGGGGGACTAAGCTTCCACAGAGGGGGTAAGGGAAAGGGGGATGAAAGGTTGGAAAGAGGGGCCAAGCTTAGGGGATTAAGTCCTTGAGAATAATATTTTATTATTATTCCAAAGATGTGGGAAAAACATGTTTTTATCCTAAGTCCTGGGAGAGGCAACGCGTGCAGCTCCAACGTGTGCAAAAGGGAACACATGCAGCTCCAAGAAGACAAGTTTCGACCTAGGCACATGTGGTTAAAAGTGAAGCGTCGGCTGAGTTGGGGGTTCGTTTTTCAATTTTCCCGATCCTCTATCTGAAACTGTGAGACCTCTGTAAATGTCCTTTGCTTAATTTTCTTGTCATGCATTCCTGAAAACCAGAATCGGAAGTCAACCGGGTATTCCTGTGAATCTTGTGACCTCTGTATTCAACCCTTGCAAAAAACCATGCATGCACCTGAGACCTGAAATCCGTGATCCATTTTGTGCCTTCTGAGGAGCCCAACACCTCAGTAATCGCTTGAGAGTGTTGTGTTTTAGCATGGGTTGTTTCCATTTTCGGGCCTATGCCCATTTTCTGTTGTGGTCGCCATCCCTGTTTGAATGAGTGTTGAACCGTGGTTGTTGTCCTCACTTGGATGGAGCTGGGAGTGTGCTGAAGAAGCGAGTTTCCAGGCCCATAGAAGAAGAGGCAAGTTGTCATCCCTCTGAGAAACTCTCTCCATGTGAGAGAGTCTGATGGGAAGTGGTTTTCTCCCAGAGAGAGTCCAACACCAGCTATGGAGCTCTGAGACTTCCTGATCTGGCTTGTTGCCAAGACCCAGAGAGGGAGGTGAAGCACCGATGGAATGTTCTTGTGAAGGTGTATACGCCCGGGTGGAACATGCATGTAGGGAATGAGAGTCCGTGAGTAGTGGGCATAAGAAGGATCCCGGAGAGAATCCTTCCTGTAGCTTTGTGCAGTTTTCTTGTAACCTCAACCTAGTCTAAGATTCTGTTGCCTTGGGTGGAGCTTAGTCCCAGCACAAGGGTGACCCACTGCTGAGCGTGATGAACAACGTGGTCTAAGGTTGGGAGGTTTGTTGAAGGTCTGCATGTAGTTGGTGGAGTTACTACAATATCAAAGATAAGTATCATTATGTGTTTAATTTCAGTTAAAATGTATGTCTGTGATGCTTGTAATATTATCATGTATTCTGTTGCATGAATGAATTACTATTAATTCCATTAATTCTGTATGTTAGCAGTAATACCGTGATTACTCTGTATTGTTGGTTAAGTTTCATTAAATGTATTAAAATGGATTTAATGCATGTTATATATATAAGTATGAGAATGTTTTCGCATAGTAGCGTTGCCCGACAGTGGGGTTGATGGCCAGGGGCGTTACAATATGGTATCAGAGATTTAAAGGCTAAGTTAAGGTTGTGTTGGTAGTGGTTCTCGGCCTGGTGGTGGCCGGGGACGTTACATAGTGTGTGGGGTCTTTTCCCAATCCTCTGTATAGATGTGGTGTTGCATGATACGAAGGAGAATGATGGGAAACTTGTGCCACATAAGAGGGTTTTTTATCCAGATTATTTTGAGAATGAAATGAAGGCTAAAATAAAATAAGGAAATACACATAAATATTGCAATAAACAAAGCGATACAGTAATACATAATTTCTATTAATGAGAGAAATGTACGGAAACTGTAAAAATACAAAGTGAATGAACTCGCTAGAATAGTGGTAGCTTATCTTTGAGAATATCTGTGATGGTTATGCTCATTCGCAAAAAGATGATGTTTACAATGGGGATCCAAAGGCCTTTTTAACATAAATAAAATCCAAAACCCTAACCCTGGAAGATGAAACGCCAAAAGATTTGCAGGCCCTGATGGGGGTAGTTGATACATCAACTTCCCGAGGGCATAAATTTTTCATACGATCTCCATTTGGGGCACATGATAGCTCGTTGGAAAGGTCTAGCCAAGAATAACACATTAATATCAGGCCCATGATAAAGCCTTTGGCTATATCCTCAGCTGCTAAATGTATAAAAACCATCATTTAGCGCCTCAAAACAACCCCAGAATTTTGGGACCCGAAAAATTGCCAAGGTGGGAAAATTTATTTCGAGCCAGTGGAATAGGTGGGTGGCCACTGATATCCCTTTGGATCATTCCTCCCCCCTTAGGAATAAATGGTATCCATTGCATCAAGTTCCTAGGGAATATTTTGTTGAATCTGAACCTTGGTGAGTTGCTTGCCTTGTTGAAGAAGTTGTCCTGCTTAGCTTGTTGAAGGTTGTCATGAACCTATTGCTGGAGGGGTCAGATTTGTTCAACCCTTATAACTACATGATCTATCTGAGTTTGGGAGGAATCTTTCAGTGAAGATGCAACATGAATAGAAATATCATTGGGAGCTAATGGTTGGAACCCTAAGCACACCTGAAAAGGGTTGTGGTCAATAGAGTTATGAAGGGACATTTTATAGCTTGACTTGATTGGGAAATGCGAAGAAACCTTTGTAGGTGAAGGAATAATATCTTTGTGCTATTCTACAATCTTATCGACCCGCTTCCACTGGATAGAAAGGTCTCGGGCTAAGGTTGTAGTGGTCGCAATGTACTTATGTTCACCTTCTGATCAGATTGTGAAGAGGCTAAACTTTGTGATATGAGAGATTACTTTGCGGAATTGTTTTGTTGGGAAAGTTGTCTGAACTACCTTTGGTATCCTATAGAGTTGACCCCCCAGAGTAACAATGACACTACCGAGTCAAGACTCATAAACAAAATGATTCTTCCACATATATATGGTTGGTCTAATAGAACATCATAGAATTCTAGTGGGGCAACATCACACAATACCTCATCCTTGAAGGGATTGATGTGNGTGATAGGATAGGTGACACTACTGACTGACACAAATATCTCGTCCCTGGTGAAGCCACCCAATTTTATATGGTTGTGGGTGTGGTGTTGTCGACAAATCCAATTGTTTGACGACCTCTGCTAAGATGATCTTATTTTGGCTCCCACTATCAACAATGAAATGTAGTAGATCCCCCTTCGCCTACATCTATGAATGGAAGAGGTGCTCCACCTCCTCAGTCTCCTCTGGTTCTTCTAGTTGGATTGTTGTGGTCGCAATAGTAGTAGTGGGTTATGCATCAATGATCTATTTCCTTTTATTATTTTTTGAATCGAAGTCCAAGTTGGGGCTCAACTTTGTTTCTTTGAGCTCGACCACCAATGACTATTTTGAGCGACATTCATCGATGTTGTGCCAAGGGATTTTGTGGAAGTCGCACCACTTCCCAATGTCCTTCTTCATCTTCCTGTTACCCTTATTTTCCTATGGTTTGGAATGTTTGTCTTGAGGTTGGTTGTTCTATGAGTTAGGGTTGCCTTTACCATACTTCGGTTGTTACGGATTTGCAGACTCGAATTCGCTCTTGTTCTGTTGCTTAATTTTCTGCTCGATTTTGACAGTATATCGATAAGTGACTCCCAATGATGAGATGTCTAGAAAATCCATTTCGGTTTGGATGTACCTATGTAGAGCCCTGTGCTATTTTAGAACTAGATGAACCTCAGAGTCTTTGATACACAACTTGGTGTGCAAGGTATGGAAGGTATTTTTCAGCTCCAATAATGTTTAGCCCCTCTCTTGATGTAGTTTGGTCCATCTTATGCACTTGTCGTCATAGTTTCCAATAGGGTAATATTTTTCTTTGAACGCATCCATAAAAAAATACCAAGTGGGCTTTGTCCCAAATATTCTAGATTCCTCTATGGAATTTTTCTCCAAGTAAGTTTTTCACCAATGTTTGACATGGGGGAGATCCTTAAGGATCACAAAGGCGATCTTCTCCCCGTCGGAAAAATTGTGGACAGAGAAATAACCTTCTAGCATATTTAACCACTTTTCCAAAGCATCTGCATCTATCTGACCTTCAAACATAGGAATATCATAATTAACTTGCACCTTGAAAGGGGCGATGCTTCCAAAGTGGCTATTGAATGAAGACGTGTCTATTGTTGTCATAAGTCATCGAAGGGTCTCCAACATTTTGTCCCTTTGTCGCGTGAGGTCTTCCTCGAGAAACAACTGAATAGAATCTCTTGCTTCATCATCTCTCTTTTCTTCCGTCATGGGAGGCCTCTTGGGCTGGCGAGAGTGGTTTTCCTCAAGAGAAGCTAGCTCGAGACCCAATTCTCTATATCATGACCTCGCCGGGGACATGCATTGAGAAATGACAAGGAATAGCCTGCTCTAATACAACTGATCCATATTATTTTGAGAACAAAATGAAGGAAGACATATAATAAGGAAATACACATAAATATTGCAAGAAACATAGATATACAGTAATACAAAATTTCTATTAATGAGAGAAATGTATAGAAACTATAAAAATATAGAGTGAATAAACTTGCTAGAATGGTGGTAGCTTATCTCTGAGAAGAGATGTGATGGCTATGCTCATTCGCAAGAATATGATGTTTACAATGAGTCTCCAAAGGCCTTTTTAACATAAAATAAAATCCAAAACGCTAACCCAGAAAGATGAAACGTCAAAAGGTTTGTGGGCCCCGATGGGGGTAGTTGATACATCAACTTCTTGAGGGTGTAACATTTGCATATGATCTCCGTTTGGGGCCTACGATAGCTCATTGGAAAGGTCTAGACGAGAATAAAACATTTCGACTTGACCCAATCCAAATCCTTTGGCTATCACCTGAGCCCCCAAACATTCAAAAATCATCGTTTAGGGCCTAAAAGGACCCTAGAAGTTTGTGACCCAAAAAACTGTAGAAAATTTGCCAAGGTGGGAAACTGTATTTCGAGCTAGTGGAATATATGGGTGGCCATCGATATCCACTTGGATCAATTTTATAATGCATGGAGCACACAAATTTCTCAACAACACCACACTCCTATACTTAGCTAAAAAAGAAAAATTTTCAATTGAAATAAAAATACTTTGGCATTCTACAAGGTAGTATTTTATAGGACTCAAAGTGTTAGAAGGAACTTATTGAGGCATGGATTTATTTTGAATAGGAAATGTAATATTCCAATGGACCAAATTTACAATAGGTAGGAAAAACATATCAATGAGAATCTTGTTTCAAAATCTTGTTGAACATGGCAAAGACCGACAAGATTTTGGTTGTTGAAGTTCACATGGAGGACTAGTCTCTCACATGATGACATACCCACAACAAATACGTTATGGACCAAATACCCCATTTATCATAAAAATAGAAAGAATAAATAATAATGTGCCTTAAGAATGACATAGACTCACTAAATAAGAACCCTCTCTAAGAGGGCAACCTCCTTCTACAATATATCAAATGCACAAGACAAGATGCATGTTCAAATGAATCTCCTTTATTTATGAATAGGAGATAAAGAGGCATGATGTATTCTACACTCTAGGCCAACCTAACTATAACTAGTAAAACAATAATGAATTGGGGTTAGGATCCTAACATAGCCCCCTATTTTCAAAATATTTTCCCTCAAAGCTTGTAATTAAGGGTGTTTCTTCATGAATTGCTCATCTTTCTATGTAGCTTCTTCCAAAGAAATATTCTTCCACTTGATTAGATGATCCATAATGATTGTATTCTAAAGAGAAAGAGAACATCTATCGATAAATTTTTATGGTTCAAGAATCAATTTTCCTTCTTCCTCTAATTCTAGAAGTCCAATCTGTACTGGCATAGTCTGTTTTAGAATCTTTTTTAACCAAGAGACATGAAAAAATTATGAATGTATGAAGAAAGAAAATCTAAATCATAAGCCATTTCTCCAATCTTGTGAAGGATCTTGTAGGGTCCATATGAATTTGGAGCTAGTTTCTAATTCTTCTTCCATTTGAGATTAGATTTTTTATACAATTGGAGTCTCAAATATAGCCAATCCCCCAACTCAAATTGTCTTTCTCTATGAAGTTGATTCACTTGTTGCTTCATCATATTTTGGTCCAATTTGAAGGTTTTATTTATAAATCTTATTTATTCTTCTCAATATGTCAATATACTGCATCATACTTTGGAATGATCTTTAACAAAGGATGTAATAGACTCAACCACCCCAGTGCGTGCTAGGATGGAGCGGAACTAGGAAATCTCTTAATTCCCTCTAAATTTGACCATTAAAAACTCTTTCCCTAAAATAAAGAACTATGAGGATCTGAGCCCCCCCCCCCCTTGGAACATTAAAGAAATGTTTGTCACCTAATACCAAAATTGTCATGGTAACTTAAAAAATCAACCTCTTTTAAAATGAGTGATGGAAAATAAAAAATTCATGCTAAAATATTTAGCTTGCTCGATGTTATAACCCTATGTTTCATAGGATCACCTGGTGATTATAATCTCTTCTTCTAGTTGCATTATATTGTTAATAATATTTTATTCTGCAAATGATTTACAAAAACAAAAACAAAAACAAAAACAAAAACAAAACAAAAACAAAAACAAAAACAAAAACAAAAGGAAATAAAAAATACAAAAAATCAAAAGAGGGTATAAAAATAGAAAAGAAAATGATAAAACCCCATGAAATAATTTGGCTTGATTCATATTGTCTAACCATGATCAAGCTCTTTCAATTTATGCAGATAGGATAGGGAATAAATTTGGCTAAACAATTTAATCTTAGCCAAATTAGATAGAGTAGTGAATAAGTTTGATCATACAGTTGAAGCTTGGTCAAATGTCTTAGGTTAGAGTAATTTTTTACCCAACAGTTTAATCTGGGTTAATGTGCTAGGTAACTAGATTAGTATATAGGTTAGCATGTCTTATTCCAATAAAATTGATGAAAGGGTGATTAAATGCCTTTGATTTGAGTTGAAATGATGTATTTTTTACCCCTTGGTGACAAAATAAAGAAAGGGGAGCTAGAAAAACCCATAAAATGTTTATATCCTAAGTTTTGTGGTGATACGATAACTTTGGCGCTTTGTGGCTAAAGGGCGCACTAATCTCAATGGGTGATTAGAACGCACTCAGATCTATGGTCAACAGTAAATATTGGACCCCCCTGACCTTTCTGCCTTTAACGATGGGGGGGGGGTTCTGAGTTGCTGGTTTTCCAAGCGCGGGCCCCTCATAACGTGTCAATATCACGTTTACTCTGACCCCCCTCACTCCTTACTGCTTACCTCCTACCCCCCCCTCTGATTAAACCGCCAAACCACTCATCCATACCACCTCTGCACTCTGTCGTCACACTCCACTACCCAGCCTACACGTCACACTCCACTCACATGTCGCTTGTCACATCTCATCCACCCGTTGGACATTCATTACCCTCCACGTCACCTCCATCCACCCGTTGAACATTCAATGCCCTCCACATCACATCTAATATGTTCGTTGTCCAATCAATGTAGTCGGCCATTATCTTTACCTGTCTGACTCACCATCCGCTCCATAACGAACACCCCGTTCAGCCATTTAACTTCGTTCTTTCTCCATTTTTGCATTGTTCATTGATCTAGACGCAGTCGACACCACCATTTCCTATTATCAAGACAACCGCCATCAATCTTATAGTCTACAACTGCCATTAAAACCTGGTAAACATAGTTAACATCATTTTTTGTTTGCAGGTATCAGTTTGATCATGGTGCCCAAGTCCAAAGCCACCAAAATTGAAGAAAATCCTTTCCTCCCTCCTCCCGTCGACCTGGATCGCATACCCTTGGCCAATAAAGATTATTTAATTGCAGAGCCGAAGTGTGAATTCGACTTCTTCGAATTACACTTCTGGCTCAAGGATGTTTTTCTGGATCAGAGTGACGAGATCGGACTCTGGGAGTCCAATATTCCACTGTACCTTTTCCCCCAGATGTACCATTTCCCAGAATTTTCCCTGAAATGCCAAGCTCACTACCTTACCAACCAAAGGGCCATTATCTCTTCGTTTGGAGAAATGCTTTTCACCATCACCCTTGAAATGATAAATCAAATACTGCAGATACCCAGAAATGATTCTGCCTCCCCCTTCTCCATTGAAATATTGACGGAGCTATACCAGAAACTGTCTTTCCTGCAGAGAGCTCAAATCTTTGAACTCTTCCTACCTAAAAACGCTCAATTACCCAAAAAGAATCTCCCGTACCATTCTTCAATCTTCTCAGTCAAAGGAAACCAGATCATCTCATCCCTATGTGGCCTACTAGGATACTATTATGATGAATTGGTAGATGAACCCATTCTGGGATTTCTATCCATTTTCTCCACTAAGAAAAAAGCTACTACATAGTTTGACTACAGTCAGTTTCTAGCTGACAACATCCATGAAAAATTGTTCAAGTTTTCTACAGAAGGTATGTTCAGGTATTCTTCAATATTGGTGTACCTTGTTCCTCTTTTTCCAAGCAGACAAGTTCTCCTTCTCTCAGTAGAAGTTGGACCAAGATGGTAACCCTCAACCTGTGACCTCCTGGACATCAATAGTGAGGAAGAACTCATCTGAGTTCAACTTCAAATAGTTCATTGACCAATTCTACCATCCAGTGGTATGCATTCTCAGTGGAAGAACAAAACCAAGGATAAACGAGGAAATTCAGAGAACTCTACACATGTCAGGCCTAGCTAAAATAGGGGACGGGTACCTCTACCAGGATCATATAGAAATCAGGATCTACAGATGTGAATTACCCCCTTACAAGCTGCCAAAATATTTTCCTGTCAGGATATTCACTCTGGAATATATCAGACAGATGATAAATTCAGATGATATTTATTTTGTGGCATTCAAGAAGAAGCAACAACTCAAGATCAAAGGTCAGATATGTTCTTTCATTTGCAACAACAAATATGCAGGGGAAGAATCCAATAAATTGTTAAAGGAAATGAAGTTCAGCCTCATTTTCCCATGGCACTATGACCCATGTGGAATTATTGCAGAAACTAGGCTTAAGAACAAGATTTCTCCCTATGCTCATGTGCCCAAACCTGAAATCGAGAAATTCATGAACCAAACCGAGTGGGAAGAAAACACTCTGCTAGACATAGAACAACAACCTTCACCAGCCAGCATTTCACATACCAGTACTCCATAGGTACAAGCTGAGAAGAGGGCTAGGAAATAAGTCTCTCCCTCAGTCACAAAAGTCTCAACAGAAGATTTCCAAGTCTACAAGAAGAGGACCAAAACCATCCATACACCTGACAGGTCAAGAGAGGAAGAAACTCAGTCCACCATAGTTATGGAAGGACCACATTCATCACTCTTCTCAGGTAGTCAGCATACAATGTCCACTTCCTCATCCAAGAAATAGACTGATACTACAGTTTCAACCAAGTCCTCATAGGAGCCTACAAGACTTAATATATTTGAGAAGTATAACTTGATTAAAAAGAAGAATGAGATTTTTACCAACAACACCTATGCACAGTTTTGGAAGCAGACGTCGATAATAAAACACAGGTTATTAGCTTCCTTCGACATAGAGAAGGAAGGATGCATATGGTGTTCCTTCATACAAAGGTTCCTCATCCCAAGGCAGTTTCTAATTACAAGAGGGAAACATTTGAATTTGATGTCAAAGAGGTGCATCAAGATGATCAAATGGATATGCACATAAAGACTAGGGAGATGATTTTCTCCACCCTAGAAAATACCTCCATGACTGTTGCAAATTTGCAGGTCTCTTTAAACAATGTCCAGTCTCAGTTGAAGCCGGAGAAGATATCTTCCCTAGCAAAGGATATCAAGATCAAATCTCTGGAGGAGCTGGTACTCAAAATTGGATATGATCCATCAAATGTTAAAGAAGCTAAGGAACTACTAAAGATTAAGAACACTGACATAGCATCCTTAAGGAAACAACTGAAGCTCCTAGCCACTGAAGATTCACAGGAAAAATAAATGGCCGAGACTGAAGGCCACAAGGAGGAAATTCTAAAATTGATTATGGAGCAGAATGCACAGATCATGGAGATGGAGGATGAGCTAGATAAGCTGGTCAAAGAGAAAGAACATAGTGTGCCAATGACTGTCATCCCACTACAAGCAGTTCCTCTCACAGGAGTCAGTACAACATCATCAACCACTACAACAGAAATTCCATCAGTTATCCCAGTAACAACCCTAGATGCTTCTGAGAAATTGGCAAAGTCAATGGAGGACATGACTCTACAAGGAGAAGAAATCAAAAGACTACAAGAAGAGATCAGAAACCTCTAGTAATTGAAATCTATGTTTCAGTCCAACTAAAACACAGAGATGCACAAGTCACAAAGACTCACCCAAGAGATACAAAAGTTGCAAAAGGAAACATTCATGGCCAAGACACTGTCAGAAGCCAAGGAAAACATATGGATGGACATGAGCCAGTCAATGACAGAGATATGGCCCCTTATACAAATTGTGTTTGAACAACATGAACTTGTGTAGAGAGCCTGAAAAGCCATTGACAATATAAGGGGAGAATTGGGAGAAAATCCTACTGAGGCCATAGAAATAATCAGGTTCTTGAATTCCACAACCAAAGAAGAGTTGGAAGCATTGGAAATTGAGGACAAGGCAGAAACAATCCTTGAGTTCAAGAAGGTTTTGACCAAGAAGGGATTGATGTTGCAACTTGAGGAGAAATCTCAGACAATGGATATTGGAGTCAGACTGTTTTTAGCAAGGTCGACTCACTACACAAGAAAGGTCTTCCAGGTTTACTAGTGATCGATGATAAACTGATTACTCTATCAGACTACAAACAAAAGATCCTCGCAGTAGCAAAAGATGGTTCTAAATTTGCAGGCATACAAGGGAGCATAACATGCAAGGATTTCTTAGAAACTCTACAGTTGGAACTAAGCATCCAACATGAGATAAAATACATCTTCATCACAAATCCAACCTTTGCCAAGTACACAGAGATGGATGAAACTTACAGAAGATTACTCAAGGTCTCCATCCCCAGTCAAAAGAGATGGGAAGACCTATGTTATTTGCTCGAATAGAGGTGATATAGACATCCAAGTCATCACGAGGAAGACAGTCAAAGTCGAGTTGATGAATCACCAACTATTTCCCCCAGAATCAACACCAAGGATTCGAACAGATCACCAACAGTCCTATTATTTTGTAATATGTAATCTAGTTAGTTAGATTTTTTTTTCTCCACCATATCCTAGTCATTAATGACAGGATCAGATGTAATTGTTGTATAAATACTTCTCACTTAGAAGTATTGAAGGTTGATTTTTGCGCCCAAGAAGCTGTCTTTATAATATTTTTGAGAATATCGACCAGTAATAAAAAGACCGATTCACATGATTCTTGCATTTGGATGTTGGTGATGTTTATGTTGCTCTGTTAATTGTTATCTTACTCTGTAATCACTTTGTTTTATGTCTATAATCATTTAAAGAAAGTTAATGAACAAAATTTGTCTTGTGCACTATGTTTATGGTCTTTAGTGATCTGCATGTTATTCATCTGATATTAAGTAAATAAATTCTTAATTGCTTCTTTGCTTGGTTGATTACCTCGCCCGTTCTATCTTTCCACCACATTTAATTATAAAAGATCCAACATTCTCACTATCTCGCCCTATGAAGAAATCTTAGAAAAACTATATTTGATCTTAATCTTTAACACAGACCCCATAGCCCAATGGATGTTTAATGCAATACGTCAACCAATCTTTATAAACAAAACAACAAACTCAGATTATTTTAACTAGCCTAATATCTAAAACTCAAACAGATCTAAATCTTACAGAGAGATCCCTCTTTGAAGCTGGTAGGGCTAGATCCCAATTTCAAAGTGGTTTTGGCATGTGAACTCTGTTAATTTCTTCTTCCCTTAACAACCTCTAGGAATTACAGAGTGCTAACACTCGAAAAGAAAAAATAAAATAAGACAAATTTAGGCAAGAAGCCTCGCTTCCTTATCTGGTAAAAACCAAGCAAAAGACTTGCTACATGAGGTAATCCTTGTTGGGTATGTGTTATATTCTTTGCATGAGTAGTAGTGTCTAAGCGCTTGCGCCGGGCGCGCAGGGGGGTAAGAGGGGGGCGGAGCCCCCTGCGCGGGGGTTCGGGGGCAGCGCCCCCGAAATTTTTTTTTTTGGGCCGACATATTATCACCGAGCCGACATATTATCACCGGGGCGACATATTTCCGGGATGATATATTTTCGGGACCACATGATATTAGGTGGTTTTCGGCACATGGTTTTTGTCGATGGTTTTCTATTTCCGGTTAAGGAATTAGGGTTTTGGACTAATCCAGGACATTGGGTTAGGGTTTTGGATGCCGCTGGCTCCTATATGTATATTGTATTGTAAACAATGTAACACAATGTGTATCAATATAATATATGCTGGTTTTCCCGGTTTGGGTTTCCAGGTGAAAAATCTCTGTGTAATGTTTGTATTTGCCATTGTATCTTTTCTGTTCTTTTCTGAA
>JASDQU010683075.1:23826-34364 GCA_032191745.1 Picea mariana
GTTGGAGGGGTTAGAACTATTCAACCAATATAACTGCATGATCTGTCTGAGTTTGGGAGGAATCTGTCGGTGAAGATGAAACATGGATAGAAATATCATTGGGAGCTAATGGTTGGAACCCTAAGCACACCTGAAAAGGGTTGTGGTCGATAGAGCTTTGAAGGGATATTTTATAGCTTGACTTGATTGGGAAATGCGAAGAAACCTCCGTAGGTGAAGGAAGAATATCTTTGTGCTATTGTACAATCTTATCGACCTGCTTCCACTGGATAGAAAGGTATCGGGCTAAGGTTGTAGTGGTCGTAGTGTACTTATGTTCACCTTCTGATCGGATTGTGAAGAGGCTAAACTTTGCGATATGAGAGATTACTTTGCGGCACTGTTTTTTTGGGAAATTTGTTTGAACTACCTTTGGTATCCTATAGAGTTGACTCCCCAGAGTAACAATGACACTACGGAGTCAAGAATCATAAAAAAAATGATTCTTCCACATATATATGGCTGGCCTAATAGAACATCACATAATTCCAGTGGGGTAACATCACACAATACCTCATCCTTGAAGGGATTGATGCCATAGGATAGGCGACACTACTGACTGATGCAAAGATCTCGTCTCTGGTGAAGCCACCCAATTTTATATGGTTGTGGGTGTGGTTTTGTTGGAAAATCCAATTGTTTGACGACCTCTGCTAAGATGAGATTATTTTGGCTTCCGCTATCAACAATGAAATGTAGTAGATCCCCCTTCGCCTACATCTATGAATGGAAGAGGTGCTCCCCCTCCTCAGTCTCCTCTAGTTCTTTTGGTTGGATTGTTGTGGTTGCAATAGTAGTAGTGGGTTATGCATCAATGATCTGTTTCCTTTTATTATTTTTTGAATCGAAGTCCAAGTCGGGGCTCAACTCTGTTTCTTTGAGCTCGACCACCAATGACTGTTTTGAGCGACATTCATCAATGTTGTGCCAAGGGATTTTGTGGAAGTCGCACCACTTCCCAATGTCCTTCTTCATCTTCCCGTTACACTTATTTTCCTATGGTTTGGACTGTTTGTCTTGAGGTTGGTTGTTCTGTGAGTTAGGGTTGCCTTTACCATACTTCGGTTGTTATGGATTTGAAGACCCGAATTCTCTCTTGTTCTGTTGCTTAATTTTCTGCTCGATTTTGACAGTATATCGATAAGCGAC
This sequence comes from Picea mariana, assembly GCA_032191745.1. Taxonomy (NCBI): domain Eukaryota; kingdom Viridiplantae; phylum Streptophyta; class Pinopsida; order Pinales; family Pinaceae; genus Picea; species Picea mariana. Next base: position 25,015 of record JASDQU010683075.1, read on the forward strand.
TCCCAATGATGAGATGTCCAGAAAATCCATTTCGGTTTGGATGCACCTATGTAGAGCACCATGGTATTTTAGAACTATATGAAACTCATAGTCTTTGATACACAGCTTGGTGTGCAAGGTATGGAAGGTATTTTTCAACTCCAATAATGTTTAGCCCCTCTCTTGATGTAGTTTGGTCCATCTTATGCACTGGTCATCATAGTTTCCAATAGGGTAATATTTTTCTTTGAACGCATCCATAAAAAAATACCAAGTGGGCTCTGTCCCAAATATTCTAGATTCCTCTATGGAATTTTTCTCCAAGTAAGTTTCCCACCAATGTTTGACATGGGGGAGAGCCTTAAGGAGCACAAAGGTGATCTTTTCCCCGTCGGAAAAATTGTGGACAGAGAAATAACCTTCTAGCATATTTAACCACTTTTCCAAAGCATCCGCATCTATATGACCTTCAAACATAGGAATATCATAATTAACTTGTACCTTGAAAGAGGCGACGCTTCCAAAGTGGCTATTGAATGAAGACATGTCTATTGTTGTCAGAAGTCATCGAAGGGTCTCCATCATTTTGTCCCTTTGTCGCGTGAGGTCTTCCTCAAGAAACAACTGAATATAATCTCTTGCTTCATTGTCTCTCTTTTCTTCCATCATGGGAGGCCTCTTGGGCTAGCGAGAGTGGTTTTCCTCAAGAGAATCTAGCTCGAGACCCAATTCTCTATATCATGACCTCGTCAGGGACATGCACTAAGAAATGACAAGGAGCAGCTTGCTCTGATACAAATGATTCATATTATTTTGAGAACAAAATGAAGGAAGAAATATAATAAGGAAATACACATAAATATTGCAAGAAACATAGATATAAAATAATACAAAATTTATATTAATGAGAGAAATGTACAGAAACTATAAAAATACAGAGTGAATGAACTCGCTAGAATGGTGGTAGCTTATCTCTAAGAAGAGATGTGATGGCTATGCTCATTCGCAAGAATATGATGTTTACAATGAGTCTCCAAAGGCCTTTTTAACATAAAATAAAATCCAAAACCCTAACCCAGAAAGATGAAACGCCAAAAGGTTTGTGGGCCCCGATGGGGGTAGTTGATACATCAACTTCTTGAGGGCGTAACGTTTGCATACGATAGCTCATTGGAAAGGTATAGATGAGAATAACACATTTCGACTTGACCCAATCCAAATCCTTTGGCTATCACCTGAGCCCCCAAATGTTCAAAAATCGTCGTTTAGGGCCTAAAAGGACCCCATAAGTTTGTGACCCGAGAAACTGTAGAAAATTTGCCAAGGTGGGAAACTGTATTTCGAGCTAGTGGAATATGTGGGTGGCCATCGATATGCACTTGGATCAATTTTATAATGCATGGAGCACATAAAGTTCTCAACAACACCACACTCCTATACTTAGCTAAAAAAGAAAAATTTTCAATCGAAATAAAAATACTTTGGCATTCTACAAGGTAGTCTTTTATAGGACTCAAAGTGTTAGAAGGAACTTATTGAGGCATGGATTTATTTTGAATAGGAAATGTAATATTCCAATGGACCAAATATACAATAGGTAGGAAAAACATATCAATGAGAATCTTGTTTCAAAATCTTCTTGAACATGGCAAAGAACGACAAGATTTTGGTTGTTGAAGTTCACATGGAGGACTAGTCTCTCACATGATGACATACCCACAACAGAGAAGTTATGGACCAAATACCCCATTTTTCATAAAAATAGAAAGAATAAATAATAATGTGCCTTAAGAATGACAGAGACTCACTAAATAAGAACCCTCTCTAAGAGGGCAACCTCCTTCTACAATATATCAAATGCACAAGACAAGATGCATGTTCAAATGAATCTCCTTTATTTATGAATAGGAGATAAAGAGGCATGATGTATTCTACACTCTAGGCCAACCTAACTATAACTAGTAAAACAATAATGAATTGGGGTTAGGATCCTAACATAGCCCCCTATTTTAAAAATATTTTCCCTCAAAGCTTGTAATTAAGGGTGTTTATTCATGAATTGCTAATCTTTCTGTGTAGCTTCTTCCAGAGAAATATTCTTCCACTTGATTAGATGATCCATAATGGTTGTATTCTAAAGAGAAAGAGAAAATCTATCGATAAATTTTTATGGTTCAAGAATCAATTTTCCTTCTTCCTCTAATTCTAGAAGTCCAGTCTGTACTGGCATAGTCTGTTTTAGAATCTTTTTTAACCAAGAGACATGAAAAAATTATGAATATATGAAGAAAAAAATCTAAATCATAAGCCATTTCTCTAATCTTGTGAAGGATCTTGTAGGGTCCATAAGAATTTGGAGCTAGTTTCTAATTCTTCTTCCATTTGAGATTGGATTTTTTATACAATTGGAGTCTCAAATATAGCCAATCCCCCAACTCAAATTGTCTTTCTCTACGAAGTTGATTCACTTGTTGCTTCATCATATTTTGGTCCAATTTGAAGGTTTTATTTATAAATCTTATTTATTCTTCTCAATATGTCAATATACTGCACCATACTTTGGAATGATCTTTAACAAAGGATGTAACATACCCAACCACCCCAGTGCGTGCTAGGATGGAGCGGAACTAGGAAATCTCTTAATTCCCTCTAAATTTGACCATTAAAAACTCTTTCCCTAAAATAAATAACTATGAGGATCTGAGCCCCCCCCCCGCCCTTGGAACGTTAAAGAAATGTTTGTAACCTAATACCAAAATTGTCATGGTAACTTAAAAAATCAACCTCTTTTAAAATGAGTGCAGGTGGAAAATAAAAAATTCATGCTAAAATATTTATCTTGCTCGATGTTATAACCCTATGTTTCATAGGATCACCTGGTGATTATAATCTCTTCTTCTAGTTGCATTATATTGTTAATAATATTTTATTCTACAAATGATTTACAAAAAGAAAAAGAAAAAGAAAAGGAAATAAAAAATACAAAAAATCAAAAGAGGGTATAAAAATAGAAAGGAAAATGATAAAACCCCATGAAATAATTTGAATTGATTCATATTGTCTAACCATGATCAAGCTCTTTCAATTTATGTAGATAGGATAGAGAATAAATTTGGCTAAACAATTTAATCTTAGCCAAATTAGATAAAGTAGTGAATAAGTTTGATCATACAGTTTAAGCTTGGTCAAATGTCTTAGGTTAGAGTAATTTTTGACCCAACAGTTTAATATGGGTTAATGTGCTAGGTAACTAGATTAGGATATAGCTTAGCATGTCTTATTCCAATAAAATTGATGAAAGGGTGATTAAATGCCTTTGATTTGAGTTGAAATGATGTATTTTTGACCCCTTGGTGACAAAATAAAGAAAGGGGAGCTAGAAAAACCCATAAAATGTTTATATCCTAAGTTTTGTGGTGATGCACCAACTTTGGCGCTTTGTGGCTAAAGGGCGCACTAATGTTAGCAGGTGATCAGAACACACTCAGATCTACGGTCAGCAGTAAATATTGGACCCACCCCGACCTTTCTGCCTTTAACGATGGGGGGGATCCGATTTGTTGGTTTTCCAGGTGCGGGCTCCTCATAACATGTCAATATCACGTTTACTCGGACCCCCCTCACTCCTTACCGCTTACCACCTAGCCCCCCTTCTGATTAAACTGCCAAACCACTCATCCATACCACCTCCGCACTCTGTCGTCACACTCCACTACCCATCCTACACGTCACACTCCACTCACCTGTCGCCCGTCACATCTCATCCACCCGTTGGACATTCATTACCCTCCATGTCACCTCCATCCACCCGTTGACCATTCAATTCCCTCCACATCACATCTAATATATTCATTGGCCAATCAATGTAGTCGGCCATTATCTTTGCCCGTCCGACCCACCATCCGCTCCATAACGAACACCTTGTTCAACCATTTAACTTCGTTCTTTCGCCATTTTTGCATTGTTCATCGATCCAGATGCAGTCGACACCACCATTTACCATTCTCAAGACAACCACCATCAATATTACGGTCAACAACCGCCATTAAAACCTGGTAAACATAGTGAACGCCATTTTTCGTTTACAGGTATCAGTTTGATCATGGTGCCCAAGTCCAAAGCCACCGAAATTGAATAAAATCCTTTCATCCCTCCTCCTATCGACCTGGATCGCATACCCTTGGCCAATAAATATTATTTAATTACAGAGCTGAAGTGTGAATTCGACTTCTTCGAATTACACTTCTGGCTCAAGAATGTTTTTCTGGATCAGAGTGACGAGATCAGACTCTGGGAGTCCAATATTCCACTGTACCTTTTTCCCCAGACATACCATTTCCCAGAATTTTCCCTGAAATGCCAAGCTCACTACCTTACCGGCCAAAGGGCCATTATCTCTTCATCTGGAGAAACGCTTTTCACCATCACCCCTGAAATGATAAATCAAATACTGTAGATACCCAAAAATGATTCTGCCTCCCCCTTCTCCATTAAAATATTGATTGAGCTATACCAGAAACTATCTTTCCTGCAGAGAGCTCAAATATTTGAACTCTTCCTACCTAAAAACGCTCGTTTACCCAAAAAGAATCCCCCGTACCATTCTTTAATCTTCTCAGTCAAAGGAAACTAGATCATCCCATCCCTATGTTTTCTACTAGGATACTATTATGATGAATTTGTAGATGAACCCATTCTGGGATTTCTATCCATTTTCTCCACTAAGGAAAAGGATACTACACAGTTTGACTACAGTCAGTTTATAGCTGACAACATCCATGAACAATTGTTCAAGTTTTCTACAGAAGGTATGTTCAGGTATTCTTCAATATTGGTGTACCTGTTCCTCTTTTTCCAAGCAGACAAGTTCTCCTTCTCCCAACAGAAGTTGGACCAAGATGGTAACCCTCAACCTGTGACCTCCTGGACATCAATAGTGAGGAAGAACTCATATGAGTTCAACTTCAAACAGTTCATTGACCAATTCTACCATCCAGTGGTATGCATTCTCAGTGGAAGAATAGAACCAAGGATAAGCGAGGAAATTTAGAGAATTATACACGTGTCAGACCTAGCTAAAACAGGGGACGGGTACCTCTACCAGGATCATACAGAAATCAGGATCTACGGATGTGAATTACCCCCTTACAAGCTGCCAAAATATTTGCCTGTCAGGATATTCACTCTGGAATATATCAGACAGATGATAAATTCAGATGATATTTACTTTATGGCATTCAAGAAGAAGCAATATCTTAGGATCAAAGGTCAGATAGGTTCTTTCATTTGCAACAATAGAGATGCAGGGGAAGAAGCCAATAAATTGTTAAAGGAAATGAAGTTCAGCCTCATTTTCCCATGGCACTATGACCCCTGTGGAATTATTGTAGAAACCAAGCTTAAGAACAAGATTTCTCCCTATGCTCATGGGCCTAAACCTGAAATTAAGAAATTCATGAGCCAGACTGAGTGGGAAGAAAACACTCTGCTAGACACAGAACAACGACCTTCACCAGCCAACATTTCACATACCAGTACTCCCCAGGTACAAGCAGAGAAGAGGTCTAGGAAAGAAGTCTCTTCCTCAATCACAGAAGTCTCAACAGAAGATTTCCAAGTCTGCAGGAAGAGGACCAAAACCAACCATACACCTAATAGGTCTAGAGAGGAAGAAACTCAGTCCACCATAGTTATGGAAGGACCACATTCATCACTCTTCTCAGGTAGTCAACATACAATGTCCACTTCCTCATCCAAGAAATAGACTGATACTACATTTTCAACCAAGTCCTCATAGGAGCCTACAAGACTTAATATATTTGAGAAGTATAACTTGATTAAAAAGAAGAATGAGATGTTGACCAACAACAACTACGCACAGTTTTGGAAGCAGATGTCAACAATAAAACACAGGTTATTATCTTCCTTCGACACAGAGAAAGGAAGGATGCATATGGCGTTCCTTCAGGCACAGGTTCCTCATCCCAAGGCAGTTTCTGATTACAAGAGGGAAACATTTGAATTTGATGTCAAAGAGGTGCATCCAGATGATCAAATGGATATGCACATAAAGACTGGGGAGATGATTTTCTCCACCCTGGAAAATACCTCCATGACTGCTGCAAATTTGCAGGTCTCTTTAAACAATGTCCAGTCTCATTTGAAGATGGAGAACATATCTTCCCTAGCAAAGGATATCAAGATCAAATCTCTGGAGGAGCTGGTACTCAAAATTGGATATGATCCATCAAATGTTAAGGCAACTGAGGAACTACTAAAGATTAAGAACGTTGACATAGCATCCTTAAGGAAGCAACTGAAGCTTCCAGCCACTGAAGAGTCACAGGCAAAAGAAATGGCCGAGACTGAAGGCCACAAGGAGGAAATGCTAAAATTGATTATGGAGCAGAATGCACAGATCAAGAAGACGGAGGTTGAGATAGATAAGCTGGTCAAAGAGAAAGAACATAGTGTGCCAATGACTGTCATCCCACTACAACCAGTTCCTCTCATAGAAGTCAATACAACATCATCAACCACTATAGTAGAAATTCCATCAGTTATCCCAGTAACAACCTTAGATGCTTCTGAGAAATTGGCAAAGTCAATGGAGGACATGACTCTACAAGGAGAAGAAATCAAAAGACTACAAGAAGAGATCAGAAACCTCCAGAAATTGAAATCTATGTTTCAGTCCAACTACAACACAAAGATGCATAAGTCACAAAGACTCAGCCAAGAGATACAGAAGTTGCAAAATGAGATAGTCATGGCCAAGGCACTGTCAGAAGCCAAGGAAAACATATGGATGGGCATGAGCCAGTCAATGACAGAGATATGGCCCCTTATACAAATTGTGTTTGAACAACATGAACTTGTGTAGAGAGCCCGATAAGCCATTGAAAATATAAGGGGGAATTGGGAGAAAATCCTACCGAGGCCATAGAAATAATCAGGTTCTTGAATTCCACGACCAAAGAAAAGTTGGAAGCATTGGAAATTGAGGACAGGACAAAAACAATCCTTGAGTTCAAGAGGGTTTTGACCAAGAAGGGATTGATGTTGCAACTTGAGGAGAAAGCTCAGACAATGGATATTGGAGTGCAAAGGTTTTTCAGCAAGGTCGACTCACTGCACAAGAAAGGTCTTCCAGGTTTACTAGTGATCAATGATAAATTGATTACTCTGTCAGACTACGAACAAAAGATCCTCGCAGTAGCGAAATACGGTTCTAAATTTGCAGGCATACAAGGGAGCATAATAGGCAAGGCTTTATTAGAAACTCTACAGTTGGAACTGAGCATCCAACATGAGATAAAATACATCTTCATCACAAATCCAACCTTTGCCAAGTACACAAAGATGGATGAAACTTATAGAAGATTACTCAAGGTCTCCATCCCCAGTCAAAAGAGACGGGAATACCTATGTTATTTGCTCGAATAGAGGTGACGTGGACATCCAAGTCAGCATGAGGAAGACAGTTAAAGTCGAGTTGATGAAACACCAACTATTTCCCCCAGAATCAACACCAAGGATTCAAACAGATCACCAATAGTCCTATTATTTTGTAATATGTAATCTGGTTAGTTAGATTTTTTTTTCTCCACCATATCCTAGTCATTAATGACAGGATCAGATGTAATTGTTGTATAAATACTTCTCACTTATAAGTATTGAGGGTTGATTTTTGCGCCCAGGAAGCTGTCTTTGTAATATTTTTTAGAATATCAACCAGTAATAAAAAGACTAATTCACATGATTCTTGTGTTTGGATGTTGGTGATGTTTATATTGCTCTGTTAATTGTTATCTTACTCTGTAATCACTTTGTTTTCTGTCTATAATCGTTTAAAGAAAGTTAATGAACAAAATTTGTCTTATGCACTATGTTTCTGGTCTTTAGCGATCTGCATGCTATTCATTTGATATTAAGTAAATAAATTCTTAATTGCTTCTTTGCTTGGTTGATTACATCGCCCGTTCTATCTTTCCACCACATTTAATTATAAAATATCCAACATTCTCACTATCTCGCCCTGTGAAGAAATCTTAGAAAAATTGTATCTGATCTTAATCTTTAACACAGACCCCATAGCCCAATGGATGTTTAATGCAATACTTCAGCCAATCTTTATAAACAAAACAACAAACTCAATTTATTTTAACTAGCCTAATATCTGAAACTCAAACAGATCTAAATCTTACAGAGAGATCCCTCTCTGAAGCTGGCAGGGCTAGATCCCAATTTCGAAGTGGTTTTTGTAAGTGAACTCTGTTAATTTCTTCTGCCCTTAACAACCTCTGGGAATTACAGAGTGCTAACACTCGAAAATAAAAAATAAAATAAGACAAATTTAGGCAAGAAGCCTCGCTTCCTTATCTGGTAAAAACCAAGCAAAAGACTTGCTACATGAGGTAATCCTCACATAAGGAAACATAAAGCAAAATTCCATATAAATAAATGTGAAAGAAAAATAATGGATCAAATATATGTTGGTAAGGGATGAATTGATTAAGACATGCATCACTCAACCGTGGGATAATTCACTATGGAAATTCTGATTCGACAATGTTATAAAGGAGAAAAGGATTTCCCAACAAAATAGGTTCATTCTCTTCTTTTATGATGCCTCGAAAGGAAATCCAGGGGTGGAAAGTGCAGGGTGTATTGTAACACACCCAAACCCCTAAGTACCCTTTTAAGGGATAGGGTATTAAAATTTAACTTTTTCTCATTCATCTCAATACGTCTTCTCGAGGGCACCATGGTCTTCTACTCATCAAGAGATTTCCAATGACTATCACTGTGCTCCAAACCGAGCTCTGAATCAAAATTTATGGCTTTACAAAGTTCTTGGCCTCATTGGCCGGTTCCAACTCATTGCCACATGGCTTCCTATCCCAAGTTTCAATCAACGTGGCACTGACCACACGGTTCATCGAACCCTAGTTCCAATTCCCACAGAACCTCTAGTCATTGTCATCGAGATTTTATTTCCATGGGTCGCAAGGACCCAACAAAAAGTTTCGATAATGATCCATTAGTCGGGATTATTCTAGATCTGACAGTCCTAGTGTTGCTCATCCAGCGACTCTAATTGTGTCAACAATTCTAAAGGACTCGACACTTAATGCCCTCTCTTCAATTATTTTGTGCTCCAACGACATTACACCTGGATCAACAGACCAGATTCAATGGGCCACAAATCCAACGATCCTCATCGCATTGTCGTTGACATTCATAGCCAACATATAACCCTTGCAACCCTTCCATTTATGATGAACGGTCAGTATCTCTCTACCTATAGATCCGACAGTTGTCAATTTCAAACAACCATCCAATGATATGGATCCAATAGGGCCCACCCT
>JASDQU010683075.1:58505-74625 GCA_032191745.1 Picea mariana
TGACCAATGGTTAGGATGATCTCACTATATTGGATCAAGGACTGCAATCTTCCCTATATTAAACACATGGTTCTTATCTGATTTGGAACTTATCTTCTCAGGGATTCTTCTAAGTTCTTCCTAAATCTTACTAAGCCCTTAGGAACTCTGTAATCCACTTCCAAACTAACTAAGGAAAATTATCTTCATTACTTGGAGGGATATTTACACCTTCTGTAACTTTCCTTCAAACAGGGAGATTTATACAAGACCCAAGGTTACATAGCCCACACAGGGGATTCTTCAGGGTAATAGTCCAATTCAGGACTTAACTATTTTTTGGGATATCTAAGTTTTATTGGCCTTTCGTGGCCTCCCTCAGACCCTTGTTACAATTAATACATTGACCCATCTACATGATGGTTACCACACTTCGTTTCTCTTGGAATTTATCATTCCTTCCATAGATGATTTTAGGGGATAAATTTCACCAATGGGCTAATTTTCCATGGTTTTTCCCAAAAAAAGATTCACTAATTTCCATTTTTTCTAGAAAAGATTCGCCCAAATTCCATAGAATAAAATCATTTTACCTTAAAAATTGCCAAAATTTTATAGAAACTATATAAAATCCTTAGAAATTTGAATATTTTTACAAAATTATCGCTAAACATTTTACATTTTTTATATTAAGGACTAGTAAGTCAAGGTCTCTACATTTTATTATAAATTTTCATCCTTAAAATTATCCCTGATTTCCTTCTTTAATTTATCTCCCTGGACTCCTTTCACAGGAAGTACACTGCAACAGAAAACAACCTACTACACACACAAGATACACAATTATATAGTTGTACCCACGAGGGCATTCACCAAAGGAAACCATTTGTACAGTTCCTCAAGCATCCAAGGTGAGATAAAGAGTCCTCCTACTCAATTATGCACTACATAGGCAATCATATTCCATTACTTAATCATCTAAGTAAAAATTCTTCCCAATGGAACAATATCAATCCTATTAGCCATGAACACACATTTACGACACAAATATAAGCACAAAACCATTATTTCAATTAAATACGCAGAGTGAGAAACACTTATCTGTACACAAGATGTACCCAACCAACTGACTATGGGTTTTTCGCCTTTCCACCCAACCATAGGCTTAGATGCTTTCACTCTTAGAACTCTCGCCACCCTCGTGCTAGGCCATGATACCACTAGGGAATCTCTCTCAGGTTATCAGTAAGATTTGAAGGTCACTCTCCTTTAATCTACTCTTGGTATAGATTTTCCTTACACCCACCTAGCTCAAGCCTCTTCGAGGTTTATTAGATGCCTTCCCAACATCAAACTTGTGGCCCTCTTAGCTCAAATCGGGTTTCTTGGGTTCTCCGACCCAAGATTGAGAGTTCAAGCTCCTTCAGTTACTGTGTTTTTACACAATCCATTCGTTCTTCCCCCCCGAATCTCATCTCTTCCCCATACCTCTCCCATCTCTCTGTCTACCCTCATGTTTTTCTTGCATGCCTAGATTTGGTAAGGTTCTCCCCTTGTCCTTATGTTTCTTTTGTCAGAAGGAAACTCGTCGGTCAATCCTGGTAACCCGTGGTTATCTTTCATGTTGTCATCTACCTAACAAATTATTTTCCTTTATGGAATCCCTCCATACTTCCATTCATTGGGTTGGTTTGTTGTTCAACTACAGACCCCCCTTCATTAACTGATTTGCCTTGAAATCGGGGCTAAGGGAAATAATATGAATACTTCCAAATTAAATATTTCATCAAGGAGAATTGGGGCCCTTTAGCTTAAGAGAACCCCCTCTCATTCCTCTAGTGATATCATGGGCAATACTTTTAAGGATTCACCCCCAAATTTAGTTGTTGGTAGTTATAATTAAAAAATAAAATATTTACAATATTTTCCTGCCATTGCATGGAAATCACTAATTATGATTAATCACAAGCTACGGAAAATAAGGGTGTTACATGCATTACCATCAAATCCAAAGGAAACTTGGAGTTTAGCTATCCTTGAAGGATAGGAGACTCCAGCCTTATTATTAGAGACTTGAAGTTTCATATGATGCTAAAGGATATCACCCTCAAACATGTGATCCTTTGCACCCCAAATTCTGGAAAATTGGATTGAATACATCTAGTTCTTTCATGTTGTTATAGAATTCATTGTTGAGGTGGATCAGAAAGAAAATGAATCCATAACCCTCCAAGTTGGGAAATTACAAATTGAGGAGGTCTAGTTGGAAATCTCCCACATTCCTTGAAACATATTTTCGACCTTGTAAATGGGGATTAGAGAGATTCATTAGAAAAATTAAAAATTTGGATAGGAAGAATTACATTTGACCTCCCACTATTACAACAACATTACAATCACCATTTTTGAATTGTACAAAGATCATAAAATGGTGAAAAGTTCACACATGTCAAGGACAATGGGTCATTTCATTCCTTTGGTTGACTCTGCTCTTACATATATCGCACAAGAGGTGGAGCATTGGTCATAGGCCATACTGGAGTATCTTGGATTTGAATTAGAAGAAAGGCTGAGGGTCCTACATATCTTCATAGGATTTTTTGGCTAACCTCTCTCCACAACCCTTGCACGATATGGTTGGCCTCTTATGATAGGTTCTTTCTCATATTGCAAGCAAAGTAGTCCCTTATATTTATTGGTCACATTTGTATCTCAGGAAGGTGGTTTTCATTAGGGGTAGGTGGTTTTCACTGGGGGTTATTTCTTAGATTCAGTCTCAACCTTGCTTGATTTTATTTTCGTCTTGGCATATGTGTGGTGTGGATGTTCCTTGTGGAATCATATAATGGATTCTCATGTTAGTAGCAGTGATTACCTTATGTTTGTCTTTGTTTACTGGGGGTGTTATATGCCAAGATAAATGGGAGACACCCGGATAGGTTCCTATATTGTGAAACTTTGAAATGAGAAGATGATTTAGAAGGTGTGAGAGGCATGTGAGAGACATCCACAATGAATTCAATATCACATTAACTAAGTGGGATGGTTAGAATAAAGATGTTGAATATATGACCATAATAGAAATCCGGGAAAGGCATAGAAGGGAATTCATGATCAATTAAGAGCTAAAGGAGCGGAGGATCAAATGAGACAAGAATCGGGATGGAAGAAAAATAATATACAATTTCCCAACAAGATAGAAGCCCTTCAAAGAAGGTTGGATCAACTTTCAAATTCAGGGTAGAACTCATGGATTCCTCCTCCCAATGCATCCATAGGACCATTTTAATGTAGATATTTCAGGAGGAAAACACCGTCCAATAAGGTTTTGGTATACCATATGCAACAACATCCCAGATTGGAGTCAAGTTGGAAGCCCATATTGGACCTAATCAAATGCAGAGTTAGTATATGTATCATAAATTTTTATTTTTTCTTTCCCAATTTATAAGAAATTATAGTAGCCAACAATTTAGTGTTAGGGTAAGCAAAAGATGAATAAAACATACAACCAATCTTATTTTTATATTTTTGAAAATTTTTATGGCCAGTAGGCTACCCCTCCTTTTTGTTGTTGTTAATTTGTTGGATGCTATGACCAAAACTTTGATTTAATACAAAATATATATGTTGTTGTTCAAAAAAGAGAGTAAGCATAGATAAACCAAACATGCACAATTTCATTTTAACCACCTAAAATTCCAGAATATAGTTAATAAACACAAAATACCATGATTGAATTCCTCTCGTATTCAATTTAAAGAATTTTGTGTTCATAGATAGGAAATTGAAACTAGTCAATAAATCCAAGAGAACTCTGATTGAATTCCTATCATGTTCAATTTAAAAGAATGTGCATTCATATGTTGCAATAAACCCCAAGAGAAGTAAGCACAAATAGAACAAACATGTCCAGTTTCATTTCAACCAACTAAAATTTCATAAGATAGTTAAATAAAACAAAACACCATGATTGAATTCCTCTCATATTCAATTTAAATAAGTTTATTTTCATACATTCATAATTGAAACTAGTTAATGAATCCAAGAGAACCTTGATTGAATTCATATCATTTTCAATTTAAAAGAATATGCATCCATATGTTGCAATAAATCCCAAGAGATCCAAGATCAAATCCATGTTATCTTTAATTTCAAAGAGTTTGCATCTATCCCTTGAAAATTGAAATGGACCTTGAAAGGGGCAGACCCAAGAGGAGCATCTTTGTTAGCCAAAACATGAACATCATTGGGCATAGTGGTACCCAACAACTCATACTTCTCCTTGTAGGTGGCCAAAAGAATCTTGAACTTGGGAACCATTGAAGGATTGGTGCATACATGGGTATTGGCATCCTCTATCACAATGTATTATGTTTGGGTTCTTTAAATGGATCCCAATCTTCTCCTTCTTGCGTCCAAACAACCCGTCTAGATATTTTTCCAAATCTTTGTATCTGGCATATAAAAAAACCAATACATCCCTTTTTTCACTTTGATCAAGTTAAAGGCATCCAATAAATACTCGATAGACCACTTATCATAATTAGGATTGTTTAATTTGAGATGGGAATATGCTTAAACAATGTATGTGTAAAGATGCTTTGTCATATTGTTCAACATCTTAACATTGAGCCTTAGGTTGCACTCTCTCAAATATTCATCAATCTCTACCCCCACACAAGTCTCAATAGATTTAGAAATCTTCATTTTGTTGTGCTTGTCGATGATTAGATCGTTAAAAGGATATCCACCTGATTGTATAAGAATTTATATTTATCCAACTTATACTAATTGCACATATTTCACGGTACCTAATTTTCCATGCTTGAGAAGATGAGAGGTATCGATGTTGGTGTCATAACTTTCTGATCCTAATAGGGAAATTGTTTATGGGGAAAGGAGTGAGGAAAATATCTTAGCTAGCAATTAGGTGTTAGATGCTCTACTCTGCACACCCAACAACAAACTAGAAATGTTAATGAAAACTCATGAAAATATTCAAGCAATAAGCATATCAATTTCTTCAATATGTTTGACATGCTCAACAATAAAATAACCCAATGTTTTTTGTTGGGTTATTTTAATTTGTTGTTTCTATTCAGGAACCAACAAAGAAAGAAGAAGACAAGATGGATTTAGTTTCTTTACTTCAATTATCATAATGGTGTCCTTGTAATTTAGGGTTTTCCTCTTGCTACATCAATTTAGAATGAAAAAAAAAATTGATATGGTGAAAACAAACCATCCCTTATTGATAGTGAAGAATCATGTAATGAAGGAAAACATAGATTTCCATCTTTTCTAGCTCATTCCCAAGACACTCTTTACTTCCTCCTCCAAATGGGGTGAACATTATTACATTGGGAACAAACTCTAAAGACGATTGGAAGGAACAACATTGTCAAACATTAGTATGGGAAACTACCATTTGTGAGCTCCAACTTTTTTCAAGCACAAAGGACTGAAATTATAAAAAACACACAAATAGAAAGGGTTTGAACAAATTTACATTCCATCTTTCTAGGTCAAAATTCATTGGATCATGATAAACATGAGGGTTAAGTTGTACATTTCTCGACCATACTTGTGTCTTCCAACCCTTTGGAATCATAAAACCTAGACAAAGAGTAATCTAGTGTAAGAAATTGCAAGTTGGGAAACATATGACCCAATCTAATATCATGTAAATCCTTATCTTCTAAAGGGTGGAGAAAGACTAAGTGCCATACCATTAAATTCAAAATCATTTAAAGTCTCTTTGAAAACCATGGGTGAAATGTTCACTAATCAGAGGATTTTTTCAATGATCTGCATAAAACACCTCTCAAATGATTCCTTCAATGTTAACTATAAAGAAAAAAATTGCTTCATTTTAATCATGCCTTTAATAGACTAGAGTTCCAATGTTCCATTCAATAATAACACATTTTGAAGGAATCTTACCTTCCGAAGGTAATGCATTTCTCGAAGATCTAAGAATCTCATGTGCCTTTGTCTCTCTATCCTTCCCCTCACAATATTCTCTTGCTCAGCCTACAAAGCATCTCACTTATTGGATTTAACACTACAAAGAATTCCAACCTGAGATTAAAATATAAGAATCTGGCCAATGTTCACCTTGGTTTTTTCATAGATTTTAAGATGTGTTAGTAGAAAAATATGCTCCGCATGGTCACATGTGTTGAGGACTCATGCCCATCATTTAGATACATAACCAATAAGCCAATAATCTACTTGCAAGTTAAGAACTGACCATTTCCATCTTTCACCTTGAGCAGTGAATCTAATATGTCCCCATTTTTATCATCAATTTTCTCTTTCCCATACCTTCTTTTGAAAATTACTGAATAAAGAATTTCTACCAAGTTTCTATGTGTTTATTTGACCATCCAAGTAACCATTTTCCATTGTATGAGATGGAATTTTATTAATGGGTCTATTCTATCCAACAAAAGAGACACCGGTGATGCAACAAAGCAAAAGAAAGAAGGAATATTTTATAGTTAAAGTAGCAACCAAACCAACCTTGAAGTATTTATTGAATGCAGTGCTTTGTAGATTGATTGCCATAACTTTGACACCTAGATTCAAAACACATACTCACATTATAAATATCCTATATTCAATTATAGATAAATATGTGTTCAATTATATTGAATGTAAGTTGCATAAACCCACAAAATTTTTTATACTTAGCAGGGAGAGAATGAAGTGATTTCTAGTATGAAATGATAAATTATTCTTACCCTTCTAAGTTCTATGAGAAGATCAATATGATCCATATTGGACCATCTTTCTAAAGCTGAAATTACTTGTTCTTATATCCACTTCATGTACTTTGATAAGGCCTCCAGTCCATTAAGTGGGGTTCCTATGAGCTTGTGGAGGTGTTGATGTTCCTCATGGGAAATACCCACAAAGGATTTATTGCCCATAAGCTTAACTATGAACTTTGGCCTCCCAGGTATAAAGCGGGCATCATCCATCAAAACTTGCTTCTAGGCTTCAAAAGTTGTTGCTAAAATTGTTGGCTTTCCAAACATGAATGCCTTGTACACATCAACTCGATTGAATCCAAGAAAGAAAAGAATCACAACTTCATGGATGGGATCCATAAGAATTTAAAAGAATAGAGTGTATATTGTGTCCCTAAATGTGAACAACTAACTAATATTTGGGTATGATCATATATTTATTTGATTAGAAAATGAGAATTATCATATATTGAACAATATAATTAGCCTCATATAAATGTGTAGGCAACTTTATTTAAATCCCAATTCGCACAACCCATGTGCACAACCAAAGGACAAAATACCCCCAACTGTAGCATGAAAATCTAGTCAAAATACACATGTACACACACACACACACACACACATATGTCTATCCATGTGTATATAAATTTTCAATATTCTAATCAAAGTATCTTCCATACAACATAAATTTTCAATTTTCCATGAAATTTTGTAGACAAATTATGGTATTACCTACCTAGAAACAAATATTGAAATAAAGGCTTTTGGGTTGTTGGAATTAAAATCTTTGAAAAATATGAGCATCTTCCATAGAAGAGGCCACCCCATGTCTCCTAGTGGGAGGGGGGGCTTTCCCTTCTTCTAAGTGGGTTCATACAATCAACTATCGAATCTCCCTGCAACATAAAATAATGCATATATCCCATAAACAATCATAGTTGTGGATACCAAACCCAACATCCTTACAAGTTTCCAAGATCCAATCTCTAATGGTACAATATCATATACCTCAATACCACATTTAATAGAGCATTTCAAAGGAGAACGAAGAATGCATAATCTTATTAAGCTATAAGGTCTCTCTATGTTTCTAAAAGAAAAGGGGTTAGAGGAATTGTAAGTGGCATAGAACCCAGACCTATATCCTCTCCTATGCAACTTGGCTTCTCAAAGCCTCCCTTTCGCATCTTGAGTTCTCAAACACCTCTTGGAATCTTTTCGTGTGTTCATAAACCTATCAAAATTGGCTTCAAAACTCCATGAAAACACCAAATAAAAAACATAGAAGGAAAGAAGTCTTGATTTACAAATCCATGGACTATTTGTTAATGGCTTCTATAGTAGTTGCTTTGTCACCCATTTCTTCACATCAAGTTTGTTATTCACCTTGACACCCACAAAACGCCACATAGTATACTAATCAATGCATCATAAAGCCCCATTGGGCTTAAAAAAAATAGTGGGAAGATGAGATTTGAGTTGACAAAACCTTGCATTGATGTTTCCCATTGTCACCGTCGACGTAATGCTTACATAATATTCAAATTATTTTTAAATCTCTATCAATAACAAGAATGAGGTTGTAAGACAATATCGATTTAGAAAAATCTATTTAAAAATAACAATTAAATATTAATTTTTTTGGAACATTAGAGAAATAAAATTTTAGTTTTCCAATTTTTGTGTACGATGCAAACTGTTGAGAAAAAAATGAAACAATATCCCTACCTACGACATGAATAACAAAAGTGAATGATATCAATATTCATTTATTGCTAATATATTAAATTGGAGATCAAGAAAGTGTAAAATTCATTTTCCAAAATATAATATAGAAATCCAAATTTAAACGAATGTAAAAAAAAAACTTTACACATTGTAAGGAGTCAAGTATAAAACACAATCTTGAAGTAGTATGGAAATAGGTTGTATGTAATGGAGGAGTTAGTTGTTATAAATTCTTAGAGTTAGAAATGATAATGTCCACCTAAGAAATTCTCTAATAATGTCTCATATATAATGGTTTGCATTAATGGCCCTCGAGGAATGATTTGTGATAGCCTTTAGATGTTCCTACCATAGGTGAGAATGAAAATTGGCACTGAGGTAAAATCCATGGTGAAATATCTCAGAACATATAAGGGTTATACAATTATTTTCCACCTGGTCCTTTGATGGTAATCATCTAGGGGTTAGCAGTTTGAACCACTGAATTATACACTTTTCCCCCGAGTTTGTAGTACCTTTTTGCTTGGTTGTTGGTTTCCCTTTTACAGCCCGTGACCAAAAAGTGTTGGTCTCTCCTTGTCCTCTTTCAAAGGGAAGCCGATCGCTCCTTGCAAGAATGCAAGGCGCAACCGGGTCTGTTACTCCCTATTTAGGATTGGTTTCGGGAGATGAGATTAAACCCCAGATTTTTTGTGGTTCGACATCGAGAATATTTTCATATTGGGAATGGATATATTATCCAAACTAACCTTTGACCTTATCTCTACTATCCTATAAATAATGAGGGTCTCTCATGGGACAATGGGAGAGAAAGGAGAAAACAAACTTATTCTGGCAGTTTGATTACGGAGCTTGGGCAAGGAACTTGGGAAAGGACTTCATCAACTTCTTTGTAAGGTGTAATCCATTTGTTTTATCAATAGAATATGTACAAGATGTTTCCCTCTACCTGTATGTGTATGTAATTGTTATATTTATTTGTGGAGAATTAATGTTTTCATGTGTTATGATACACTATTAGATCTATCATTAATGTAAACATGATTAGCTTGATCTTGTGAATTGTTTTTTTGTCTCCATGTGTGAAAATATAAGCTGGTGAGAGAGAAGGGAATATTCATGGAAGCTAGCAGCTAAGGAGCATGCAGGGACAACTATCAGATCGTCGAGTAAGCCTTCCATTCCATCCACTTGTAAATCATTTTCGTGTATGAATTAGATCTAGGAAAATCCTTAGTTTACATCTTTATTTTKTCTTAGGTCTAGGAAGAGCCTAAGAGGTAAMTCCTGCAGGGTTCATTTACCCTACAACAATAAGGATAAAKAAATYTAGATGTGGTAGAGAATAAATGTCTACAAGTCAAAGCATTGTGTTGGTGTTAGTGTCGAGAAACTCTAGTCCTCCCAACTATCTCAATCGTGGCCTCACTTAGAGGCGAAGTGGAGTGTGTTGAGGGGAAATATTCAGTGGACCTATAACCATCTGTATGGGTAGTAATTACTAGCTTTTAAGCATCTTAGCAGTTGTGATAGGCTAGAAGAAGGAGGTAATTCATGGGACTATCATAAAGGGACATTACTGCATGTGATCTATGTAGGTAATCACCTCCCAAATGAACAAAGCCAAGCACCTTTAGTTGGTCTATTCAAATAAGGTAGAAGTGAACTCCCTAAACACTTGAATAGGCTGGGATATTTCTTTTTTGTTCCAAGGAAAACCTCGCGACTAAATCCAATAAATGCTTCCCTACATTTGTGGATGGCATCCCTAGTAAACACATTGGTGTATATTAATGCATCTCACCTAGGGAGATTTGAATTAGGTACATGCTAGCAAATAAATAGTGAAATACCGATCAACATTGGCGACAATCGATTGAGCTAAGCCCTTAGGATTCAAAGGCTACAATATTTACCCCAATCCTCTTTGGTAACTGTAAACACTTTTTTTTTTTGGTATTTGTAAATTCTTGTGGATTGATGATTCTCGTGCAATTTGGAAATTTCACATCTATCCTAGATGTTTCCCGGATCTTAACCCTATGGATTTTCAACCTTAGGGATGTTATGAAATGTAAACAACAACAACAACAAACTATATTTCAACTCTTAATAACCCAAATCTTCCAAGTAATTCAGGAGAAAAAGATATTGTTATGTTTCAATAAGTTTCAACTCTCTAGGGAAATCTTATAATGCACATAACATATTTGAAAACACTCACGAAAATTGTAAATATAGTAGTAAAACCACCCTTATATTATTCAATATAAATCTTAAATAACTTAACACATTTACCCTTAACTTATGTCAAATCACCAAGACATATAACACCTGAATTTACAAACTTTGAAGAATATATATGGCTGAAAATCAAATTTACAATTTACACAAGAATTAGACAGTTGGAAACTTTATTAATATGCATAAATATGAATTTAATGTACATACCATAGCCTTATCAAAAGACAAGTACAATGCTCTAGCTCTCTAAAATTCTAGCCAATGAAACCCCTAGCTCACACCAAGGAGATCCAACTAACATGCATCACACAAGCATATCCTCCAAGGCAAGAAGTCTCCTCTTCTTCTTCTCTTCACCAAGTACAACCCAGGGTTTCATCTCAAAACACTAAGTTCCAAATCTGCAAGGGATGAAACCCTAACACTAATATTCAAGATGCTCCATGAAGCTATGGAAACCCTAGTGTCTCCAAAAGATAGAGAGATCAAATACAAAAGAATATCCAAGAGAGAGAGGAGAACTATGTGCTCCTCTTAATCATATCTCCACACAAAATGAATAAGAATAAATGAGTGTGTGACGAACTCTCTCCTTCCTTTGTATATATGGGAATTAAGGGAGGCCAACAATACATATGTGGGTCCATTCCCTTTCAAGCAACCTACAATAACACAAGTAGGTTCACACATGTAGAGAAATACACTCTAAGAGTATGCATGTCAAGCTCCAAGATGATGCCATCCACAAGAAAGGCCTTGAATGCAAGGGTGCTCCATGAGGTGTGTCCAACACTCCTCCTACAAGCCTCCAAATAATTTATCAACCCTCCTAGGCCATGTACTACTAGGTCCACTCCCCCTCCATGAACACTTTCACAACTCAGGCATCCTTGAGTCAACTCTAAGCCTCCATGAAAGCATCCAAGCTACCTTGGGTTTTCTAGGGCCCAATTTCTTCACTAAGATGTAAAAAACTCCTCCTAAGTAGGGAATTCTCCTAGCAAGTAAGCATCTCCATGTGGCCATCATTTAAAATGTCACTAAAGTTGTCTGAAGATTCCAATGTCTTGGGAAGAATACAATGCAAACACCCATATGAGGTCAAGCAACCATTGAGTAAGCCATATCCAATGGGTAAATCCATCATGGACCATAGCCATATCCAATGGGTAAATCCATCATGGACCATCTCTCATGTGAAAATCCATCATGGATCATCCAATGGATAAACATACACCATGTACCCCAAATCTCATAAAGCACCCACAAGCATGGTGTAAACACTTTCAGAGTAATCATGAAAGTGAAGACTCCCTATTTATCAGAAAAGTATTCTCACCAACACCTATTGACTCCCTTTGCAACTCCAACAAATATGACACCTACAAATTTGTACCTATTGCGGTCTCAGAATCAACCACTATCCTCTATAAAATAATTGTCTCCCATGCCATCACATAATATCGATCCTCCAAAAAATACTTACCACCTATGAATTTGAAGGAACATAACCCTAGATCATATATAATTTCCAAACCCCAACATCCCCCAAGTAAACATCAAGGACCAAAGTCTCTGAAAACCACATCATGGGCTATCTAGGACATCTTGTAAATATAATCACATCTCCATATAATATTAAGACATGTGGATCAAATCTACTAGTCACAAAGAAAGATAGTTACACAAGTTAAATCATTGATCCTGGAATACCAATCTTATGGTAAATATAACAACCCATGCCAATATATTAATTACCTGTGACCATGATGATCCCTCACATGCAACTCAAATCCTCTAGCAACCAAAATAATCTGGACGACGCCAACTATCTCATCCTGAGATAATCGTGAAGCAAGAATAACATCATGGTCAACTCCCTTTATCTAAGAGAATCCAAAAATATTGTCCTTGTACTCTACAATACTCATATCAGTTGAAAACATGGAATCAACCTCAACATCTTCCTCCATCAAGGTATCACACCTATCATCCTTAAGAAAACTATAAGGCATTGTTACCCCCCCAGCCTAGGGGTAACTAAGGAGATGATGTCTCAAGGCCCACAGGTAGAAGACATGGACTGTCGAGAACTAAATGACCAGCTGAGCCAACATTGAGAAGACCAATCCCCTCCTACCACCACACATCACCATTCATCTTCAATAGCATAGCAGTTTCCGCCACACCAGCATGGCCCAGAAAGTACAACAGGTCTTTCTTCATGAGGTAACAAGTCTGTTCTCATGGTAAGAGTCATTTTAATAATTGAAGCATTTGAGAATGTTGCAAAGGGTCCTTTCTTTATTATGCAAACATTTTCTTGAAAATTATACCTTTTTCCTTATTTCACCTTGGTGGTTGACATGGTCTCCTAGTAAGTGGGTCACCCTTAGGGAAAGGTTTGATACTGGGGGGGTCTCCTTGAAGGGTCATCGTACCATTCCCACTCATACTCATCACTTCGACGCTTCTTCCCCTTTGTTTCCTCGTCTTTTGGGATTTTGGGCTCATTGACCCCAACAAGGTCTTGTACCTCATTTCATGGGAAGAAGGGGCTAAAGGCCCAGAGGTGTTGTAGCTAGCACTATAAAAAACAAAATCCATAATATATCCTTCTAGATTCTTTCCCTAAGGTCTCGAGAGCAATGAAAAACTTATCCATAAAATGAAGGACCTCTAAGAATAAAATGAATAAAATGTCATGCTCAATGGGGGAATGTGTTGCAATGTCTTTTCATTTCCAGTGCATATGGCACTCAATGTATTCTAACTTCAAGTGGCATTGCGGTGCTCCTTTTCTTTCCTTGCACATAGCAATCAATTTTCAGACCATAAAAAATGAAAGGAAAATAAAGGGCTTGGAAAAATGTTGCATTATAAATGAAGGGATGTGACACACCCTCCACAAAGGCACCCATAAATAAGACAATATGAGCCCTTGATATGTCAGGAACCCAATGTCCAAAAGTCTTACCCCCATCCACCTCATATTCACTACATGGATTAGAGAGGGTCTTCTTGAAAAACATTCCTTGACTTGGGGATTGGCCTACCCAATAGAGCACCATGAAAACCCTTCCATACCTAAATTTCGCAAAGTTGATAAGGTCTTTGAGAATTTGTTTAATTTGAAAGGGGGGAATTTAATGCACATGTTTGGGTGGTTCTTTTATTAAATGTGGCTTACTTGGCATGATACATGTGACTTGTAGAACCTTGAAGGGAGCATTTTCTTGTCTTTGCAGGACCTTTACCAGTGGAAGACATTCATGGAGGTACTGAGCCACTTGGACCTTCATAGGGGCTTAAATGCCCATTGGATGGATGCAACACCCCACTCATTGGAGGCCTTGAATGAAGAACGTTGCACTTGAAATTAAGTCTTCAACACATGGACGTGGCCCAAAGACATGAAGAAGGGGTGACGCCGCCCTCCTATGCCCAAATGTCCTCTTCTTGGAGCATGATGTCATACTTTGAGGGGACGTTTTACCATTTAGATGCACTTGGTGGTGTTGTGGGCTTGAAGCCCCACTCTATTGCCTGATTTGGGGATGATGTGGCACACTTCTAGCATGATGTCCTAGCCTTTGTAGGTTTATCTTCACACGTGCCACCTTGGAGAGGAGTTTTAGGGGCTTATGTCCCATCATTTTGTAGCCTATGTGGGAAAAAGAACAAATTGATTTGCTAATTAAGCATTGTAACTTAGGTTTTAGGCCTAAAATCATGGATTTAATTGTGAACTGGACAAGCATAACTTGGGTTTTCCTCATATAAATATGAGGCAATTCATTTGTCACATATCATAACTAATCACTTGGAAAAATACCCTTGGACTAAAATTTTGGCCCTCTTTGGCAATTCACTCTCTCTTATTTTCTTGTCATTGTGTATGCTACACTTGTCTATTCTTGGAAAAAAAGCTAGTGACTTCTTTTGGATGCTTCTTCTTGGAAAATCGTTGGAATATATTTGATAAGGGTTTTGCATGTTGTCTCTTGGATTGGATAAGGAATTTATACAATCTTGTGTGTTTCTTCTTAAATTCAGGGTTATTGTGTTGAACCCTAGGAGGAGTATAAGGGCATACACCCTCCATCAAGAAAATTTCTGCGATTGTTATTGAAAGGGCTTAAGGATTTCTACAAGGAGTAATAGGTTTTACATTCTTGTAGAAATACCTTTCTAGGGTTTATATTCTCTAGGGAGTAAGAGGGTTTACACACCTAGAATATTATCAAACCCTAGTTGAACTTGGATTTCTAAGCTAGACGATTTTGAGGTTTTGTGTTTTCTTTGGTTTTGTAAGGGTTTAATTATCAAAGAATCATTTTAGTATCTTTGTTGCTTAGGTTTTTGTCTAGGAAAGAGACCCCATTAACCCAATAGATAAGGCACTAATTGCATTGGGGATTGAATATTGTTGCATTGATAAACATGGAATTTAAGAGATTGAATTGTTCAAGGTTGGATCTAAATTCTATATGCTATTAGCTCTCTTTTCCTCCAAGGACATATTGATTGGATAAGTGATTTTTCTATTGTTATAAACAGTAAGATACATCCATTAGGGATGCAACAAACTTACTCTCTTACACTCTCTTTTTTTTCACTTTTTTACCGATGAAAATTACTTATAAGTTGTGATAATTAATCTATTGTTTAAGAGATATTGTTTGGGTGGTTTACTTGTTGATTTTAGTGGTTAGAACTTGTTTTTGTAGAAAAACTTTGCCACAGCCTTAGGGCTGTTACAAAAATCTGTTGATAACACTCTTTAACAATCCTCTTTTGCTATCAAAGTCTTGGTTTAAACATTGGAAGATTATCTACCAATTGCAAGCATTGTTATCTGATCCAAAAATGTGAGGTTTTACTGACAAATTGCAAGTTAAGTTTATTGTACTTTATGCGTCGGATCGATAAGAATGCGAAATACATAAACTCTACTATTTGTTGCGGAATAATAATTATGACTTTTACTTGATGCTCATTAATGATTAAAGAGTTCAACCATTATAAAATATGTTGCAAATAAGAGAAGATAACAACAACCAATAAAAATAAATAGAGTCAAGAACTTGTTAACAGAGTTCACCAATCATTGTCTACGTCTTCGGGCCCGCTTCCAAGTGGAGAACCTCTTTATTTCTCTTCAAAATGCTTAAGTTCTCTTTACATTGGCTCTTTGTTGTTACAAAACATGCTTCAGATTTGTTGTGCAAGACCTTGCTCAGATACATGCATGCCTTAACAATATCCTCTCAAAACATGGCTTAATGCCTCTCAAAACATGAAAAATGGACAGTTTACACAATCTGCTCCTCCAAATCCCTGCATACAAAAATTACCCCTCAAGCTCAAAAATCCTGGTCTATATAGTTTTTAGGCTCAACAAGAGA
>JASDQU010683075.1:74645-85897 GCA_032191745.1 Picea mariana
TTGTAGGCCTTGGAACGATCGATCTTGCAAAGGATCGACTGGTTCGAGTCCCAAGTTCTTGTACATAGATCTTGTCGGGGACATGCACGAAGAAAAATAAATGAAGAGCATATTGCTCTGAAACCACTGATCCAGATTTATGAGCAGAATGAAACGAATAACAAGCTGAATACAATAACACAAATATATGGAGAACAACAACATATATCTAGTGAACAATAACTTCTATTGAATAAATGAAATAGGCTGAAACTGTAAAATTGAAAACAACTTGCTCGAATGGTGGTAGTTATCTCTGAGAAGAGATGTGGATGATACACGCATCTGTATAAGAAGAATCATTACAATGAGGCTCCAAAGGCCCTTTTAACATTACTCATGGATTCCAAAACCCTAGACATCCAAAAACCTAACCCTAAGAGATGAAACACCAAAAGTTATGTGGGCCCCAATGGGTAAGTTGGTACCTCAACTTCCCAGGGTCGTAACTTTTGCATACAACCTTCGTTTTAGGCGCGTGATATCTCGTTGGAAAGGTATTATTGAGAAATACACATTATGCCATCAAAATTTGACTTTGTCTACAATTTGATTGTGGCAATCCAAAAAAACATTGTTTAGGGCCCCAAAACGACCCTAGAAATATAGAAAGATGTGATGACATGAAAACTTCCAAAATAAGCCAGTTGGATTAGGTGGGCAGCCACCAGTATCCACTTGGAAGATGTGTAGGGCTTCAGACAGCCCTAGAAGTGTATAACCCACAATTACAAAGAAATACAAAAGAACGCGTTGATTTAACAACTGTCAAGATGAGCCAATTAGAATAGGTGGGTGGCCACCAATATCCACCTGGATCAAAACCCTTTCCTAGATTCCCTTTCACTGCTATATGAGCATACCCAACCATTCTTGTATGGTTTTCATACACCTCTAGGTGTAATTCTGACCTATTGGTCATCTAGTAATTCTCCAACACTTCCTTAATCAAACCTTGTAATGGTCTCTCATTAATCCTTGCAGTTCTATCTTCATAATACTGCATGCAAACATCATGATCAACATTTTTATTCATGTTGTCATCTTTCCTACTGAAAACAAATCATTATTGACCATATTAGTCCATCAAAAGACCATACCTTACAACCCACTACAAGTTATACTATGCTTATTTTCATGTTACATACATGTAGCCCTTATCATATGCATTACAACATGTCCTCATCTTGCATTTACATGCATAAACAAGTACTCATGTTAATATGAATGTACACCCTTTTGTATAGACATGAGCTCATAACTGACTCATAAGTTCATGTCATATTTCCTCTTTTATGAGGACTATCATTAGTTCAAAGAACTCATTTTTCTTTGCTTAACTAGGTTATTTCAACAACAATTTACATACATTACAGGTCAAATAAAATGACCTTACACATTTTCCATTGGTCCTTTGATCATGAGGAATTATACATCTACACAAGGTTTAATCTTTTATTAAAGCAATAATTATTACTTTTAAGGATTCTATAAATCCCTACCAAACTCCTTTAAGAACAAGGAATTTTCCATAAGGGTCTTAACCCTTATATAATCAACCATATTAATTATAAGAGACATTGCTTGCCCTAGCATATAGACAATATTACACTTAACAAAACAACTCAACTCACGCCCCTTGTCTCGGCTCATGCAACTTCATAACATAATTCTTGCCATCTCTTCCATTCACATTCAAGTCTTACCATTAATTCCTATCAACATATTCCCACTCCTATAAGAGTAGTTATCAATTTGACAAAATAAAAACATAATTCCTCTGTTGAAATTCAGTAAGAATTTAAAAGGCACACTTTCAATCTGTAGTCCTTCTCCTCTCGAAGTTAATGAAAATAATAATCAATCCTTTTAATTTCTTATTATACCAGTCCTCTGATTAAAGGCATATAGTCTCTGCCTTATTATACCAGTCCTTTGACTGATATCTGGCCCATCCAGGCCTAGTGTTGTATCCTTCTCTGATACCACTTTGTAACACACCCAACCCCCTAAGTACCCTTTTAAGGGATGGGTTATTAACATTTCACTTTTTCTCATTCATCTCAATACCTCTTTTCAAGGGAACCATGGTATTTTTCTCATTTAGAGCTTTCCAATGACTATCACCATGCTATAAACTAAGCTCTGAATCAAAAGTTATGGATTTACAAAGTTCTCAGGCCTCATTGGTTGGTGCCAACTCATTTCCACATGGTTGCCTATCCAAAGTTTCAATAGACATGTCACAACCATGGCTTTGACATGGTGTTGAACACACGATTCGTTGAACCCTAGTTCCAATTCCCACGGATCCTCTAGTCATTGTCGTCGCGATTTTATTTCCATGGGTCGCAAGGACCCAAACAAAAGTTTTGACGATGATCCATTAGTTGGGCTTATTCTAGATCCGACGGTCCTCATGCCACTCATCCAACAACTCTAATTGAGTCGAATATTCTAAAGTACTCGACGCTTAATTCCCACTCTTCCATTCTTTTGTGCTCCGACAACATTACACCTGGATTAATGGACCAAATTCACTAGGTTGCAGATATAATGAGCCTCATCACGTCGTTGATGCCTCTGTCTTCATCAACATTCATATCCAACACATAACCTTGACAACCCTTTCATTTACAACGAACGGTCTGAATCTATTTTCCCGTAGATCCGACAGTTGGAAATTTTAAATGACCATCCAATGGTATGGACCCAATAGGGCCCACCCTTGACCTTGAAACAAACAAGGTGTTGAAACTTTCATCCTCCAGACACGCTGGCATGCCACGTTACTCGTGACATCGTCGTCCATTCTATAACCTATAAGGGGTTCTTCAGAAATATACGGTGGAGATTAACTCTAAATCACCACTGATCAATGGCTCTCATTACATCATTGATGCCTTCATTGTCATCGACGTTCTTGATCACCACATAGCCTTGCCGACCTTTCAAACTTCGATGAACGACCCCAATTTTCTCAGATTTTCACCTATGTGTGTCAAATCCTCTTGAAATGTGGAATCATATCTGCATGACATCTGGCACCATCACCACATGACATGTGGCATCCATAGTTCCCACAAAATATCACCTGTAGGTGCCAAATCAATATTCCATGTGGCACCTTCTATGCTCGACACGTGGCCTTGCCATTGCCTACCACCTGGTGTGACTCATGGCATAACGCATGGCGCTTGTACCACTTAACACGTGGCACTCATTTTCCTCATGAATTTTTGTCCCATTTTGCCAAATCTACGTGATATGTGGTCATCCTTCACCATGACACGTGGATCACTTGTCTTGTGATGCGTCACCACCAACAACTGAATATCAGGACTGCTATGGTCAAGTTATAATCTTTGACCTCCCTGTGCCTTGAATTACGAGGGAATTAGTTAAACTAATCCCATGATTATGAAATCACTAAATTAAGTTTACAATGGGGTTACGACCCACGTCCTCTAACATGAGATTTATGGCTAATAATACTTCTTGACATCTACCTAATCGATGACCCTCATTCATCCTTGGATTCCCTCCTTCATAGTTCACCCATTTCAACAACTCCGAAAGACCTAATTCGAAGGTATTCCCTTCATCAAATCCAATAGTCTAGATTGTTTCTTAGACCTCTTTCCTTTTTTACTGATCTACAACCTATATCTCCTCTCAAAGTCTTGCTTCGGAGCTCCACCTCTTTGGATCCAATGGTTGGGATCTATCTATCTCGTCAGATCAATGACCAAGATTTAACCTTTCCTTACATTGATCAATGGTTGGGATTTACTCTAGCCCTCTCACCGATTAATAAGCTTCGACGGTATCAACAAAAGAAGTATTCTTCAATACATTTTCCTTGGAGTGATTGGAATAAGATCATAAACTTACTTTTCGATGGACAGTCCAGATCTCTCGACCTGCAGATTTGACGATTGAAAATTAAAGGTGACCATTCAAAGGCCTGAGCCTAACATTGGTCCATCCTTGAACCTTTGATAAATTAGATGTTAACACGTGTTACCTCCAGGAATGTGTTGGTTACCACACTAGCACTGAACGTCATGACTAAGTCACTCTCCCTTTTTTCCTCACTTACCACGCGAACAGGTTGGATATGCAACAATCGACGACTGCAGTTTAATATCTCCCTTATCCTATAAACGGTTCCCATTGACTCTTGATGATCTGAAAATAGGGGGATGACTTGTTTTTCTATGGAAGCACCCTCTACTCCATTAATATAAACTTCAGGACCTTGCTCAATGTCTTAGTTGTGCAAGAGGATTTATGTGTCAAGTCAAGGATTTTCTTATGTGTTTATGTGCGAGGTTCTTTAAAAGGTTAAATGGTGTTTACAGAAATAAAACAACAACATAACATGCAGAAAATATAACCAACAACTCACAACAATAAGAACATGATAAAGGAGTTCACCCCCAACTGGGCTACATCTCCTTGAGCCTCCATCAATGGACTAGGCTCTCTGGGATTAGTTTTTCAAAAGTTCTTTTACAAGATACTGCTCAACTCCAATGGATTTACTGACTGTACCATTGGGTTCATAATACATAAAAACTCCAAAAATGACTAATAGAACTCTGAAAACAGACCATGGCTCATTCGGGCATGACCTCTTCTACTGGTGGCCTTGAGCTTCCCTGAGATTCCTTGTGGAAAAAACACCTGTAAAAGTCCTCAAATGACTCTGAAACCTGTCCCAATGTGTTCATAGCATAACAATTAGTCAAAAATGACTATTCAGTCACAAAAAATAGACTTGGGCTCATCTGAGCATGACCTCCATCAATGGTGGCCCTAAGCTCCCTAGAGCTCATGAAACTTCAAGGTAGAAAAACCTACAAAAGAATTCTCCAAATGGCTTTGAAAACTATTCCAATGGATTCAGAACATCCAAAAACCCGTATCTGGGCTTTTTCGGCACCTCATTTGGCCCAAAAATTAAGAAGATAGGCCTCCTGCCATTTTCCTCCTTCAAGCTTGTTGTTTCTGGTTCGTCAAAACGCACTCCTGTGTGAGTAACCTGGCTTCTGGGTGTTTCTCATGCCTAAACCTAGCACACACATGCATCTCCACAAAATGCACCAAAATGTAGAATGGTTATAATACCTTACCCCCAATCCACAGAGGTGTTGGATGCGTGGGTTCCAATGTGACCACGTCTCGTGCATTTGTTAGGCGCCCGTTGCAACGACCCAATAGGTGACAAGTGTCGAGTGATAGGGAGCGATCCGTGTGCATGAGCAGTTGGTATATTGACAAGTGTCGACGTTTTTAATTTGGTTGAACTCCACGCAAAGGTTTGGCATCGGTTGTATGGCAAGATTCATGTGAACGGGGCTGGGGCTAAGCCCCAGACCGGAGGTCGCGCCATACTTACCATAACATAAGTTTAAATAGTTTTAAAACCATTACATGTTAAGAAATAACATGTGGGTTCCGGTTTGGAGGACTTTGCTAAATCACTTGTCAAGTGTGTGGGAGATCTGGGGTTCGATCCCCACAGACTCCACTAAAATTTTTAAACTAGTACATAACAGGGTGCCACGTGGCAACACATGCCTAGGCCACGTGGCACCACCCCATTTGCCAACCAGATGCCATGTGTTCTAACCTCATTCAGCCACATGTATGCCAAGTCAACACTTGCCACATCAGCTTTCCAAATCAGCACTGACATGTCACCTACCACGTGTGAGTCGTACCTTGCCACGTCAGCATGTATGGACTGTATAGTCAGCAAATTTTTTTGCCTATTTTGGCAAATCTAACAGATCGTGATATCTCACTCATCCGATGTCCGTTTGACCCCGTTCAAAGTGCGTTGGGTTTGTGACGATGAGGCCTATTCTCCTATTTGTTTTGAAGTGATTCTGAACACTTTTATTTTTGGGCTAAATTTTGACCCCTGGTCCAGATTCTGATCATGCCTTCCCACTGAAAGGATTTTAGACCCACAAAAGCTAATGATTATCTATCTGAGCTTCAATTCTCTTTTTCTTCCAAGTTCTATCAACTGATTCTACTTGAAAAGTCTTTTTGGCAATCACTTGGGTACCTTGACATGCCTTGCACTGCAACTAACTATGTCCCTCAACCATTGTTCTCTGGTTGCTGCTGATCCACTGTTCTCTTTGTGCTTGGAAAAATGACAACCTTCCCACTGAGAATCAAGTCCCTCTTGTGAACTCTTTGGCGTCAACACAATCCGCTCTACAATGGCTGCAAAAACTTTCCTGCGACATCTTGTCACAAACCAAGAAAACCATCAATCTTGAAAACAAACTTTATACAAGACTGAAAATGATGCCAACAGAGTCTTTTTTCTCTTCAAGCAAACAGTCGCATCTTGTACTTCATCAAAGTACATGGCGTTTTCCCGCATCTTGGTGTACTCAATATCGACGTACAAACCAACAAACACCATCGACTAAACATAAGTTGAAAAACTTGATCGACACAACATAGTCATCAAGACAACATCGACACAAGTCGAGACTCATTTGAAACATATCGACATTCCCAATGACAAGTCAACATTCATGATACGCAACCATTCCACAATCATGAGTTGCTCATAATTAACTATCACAAAGTTCATTGTTTACACATACAAAATCCCATGCATGTGCATAGCTCTTCAACTCTCCTTCAAGTACAAACATAAGTACATAAACCCAAAAACATGTGGGTACATAAGAGTTGAACTGAAAAAGATAAATGGTCGAAATAAGTGAGTATCATACCCATCTTTTACATCCTCCTGGTGAAGTTGTGCAACAACAAGAATGCCTTCAAAATAAATGCATTCACATGCAAACTTGCATCATACAAGTTATGATAAACTGTTGCAACTTGTCATACTTTCAACAGAAATGCATACATAAGGCTGAAATGTGCATCTACAAACAAAGAAAAATGCAAGCCTTGAATTCAATGGTGACTTTTTCTGTTGAACATCGTCTTCTTGTGAATCATCTTGACTCACATCGATGATGGAATCTCCTCTTCCATTCTTGTCAGTCTCTTTATCCATCTACTTCTTGTGTTGTGGATGAGTGGTTGGATGCAATGTCCAACATTGGTCAATGAGATGACCCCTCTTCTGGCAGTGAGTGCAAATCTTTTGCATCCTCTTTTCAAGTTGCCTTTGCTTGGAAAGTGTCTTGAATGTGGTCAATCTTTTCCAACATTTTGAAACATGATGGTTATACAAACCACAATATGTACATGGAATTTTTCTGCCATTTTTACATGCAAATTTACCATGCTTAACATAATCAAAAGCAACCGAATTATAGGCAGAAATATACCTTGAACATTCACCTTTATCGCCTTCTTGAGGAGGTGAATTTGAAGAGTTACTAGCTCTCTTTTGAATACCAACAACAATGTTCTTGTCCTCATGGCTGTCACAACTCTTTTGTTTCACACATTTGCATTCATCTTGAACACATACTTGCATGCTTGAGGGATTGAACTTGCAACAAAAGTTCTTGACATTCACCTTTATTTCCTTCTTGAGGAGGTGAATTTGAAGAGTTACTAGCTCTCTTTTGAAGACCAACAACAATGTTCTTGTCCTCATGGCTGTCACAACTCTTTTGTTTCACACATTTGCATTCATATTGAACACATACTTTGCATGCTTGAGGGATTGAACTTGCAACAAAAGTTGTTCTTGGAATTGTTTCCCTTGTCTCCTCAACTTTGGAATATGCTCCATCTTTCTGTTCATATCCAAGACCCCTATACTTGGGCCTCTCCTCAACAACAATAGGCTCAACAATGCCTTGTGCATGCTTGCCTAACCCTCTACCTTCATAGCCCATTTTTAACAATAACTTGGACCCTATTCCTCTAGTGTGATTTTAAAAAACACCAAAGCATTCATCTTGAGAGGAATTTGAAGAAAAACCAACATTACATACCTCATGTTCATTCATGTACTTGGTAAGGGTTTCCTTTGCCTCATGGAGTTGAGTCTCCATCTCATGCAACTTTTCAAGAAGGTGGTGCTTCTCCTCCTTCATGGCCATCAACTACTCTTGAAGGACAATGCTCTCTTTTCTATCTTCCCAACACTCTTGCACCGTATCTCTCATGGTTAGAAACTCCTTCAACATCTCTTTGTCAAATAACTTGGATAATGAATATGTATGAGAACTCTTACTGTTTGAAGCTTCCTCCATCTTTGCAAGATATCAAACTTCAACACAAAACTTGCACAATAATACCAACAACTAAATCTCTAGCTATCAATGGCAATCACATGAGCAAAAATATGCTCTGATACCGCTTGATCTGAAAATAGGGGGCTGACTTGTTTTTCTATGCAAGCACCCTCTACTCCATTAATATAAACTTCGGGACCTTGCTCAATGTCTTAGTTGTGCAAGAGGATTTATGTGTCAAGTCAAGGATTTTGTTATGTGTTTATGTGTGAGGTTATTTAAAAGGTTAAATGGTGTTTACATAAATAAAACATCAACATAACATGCAGCAAATATAACCAACAACTCACAAAAATAAGAACATGATAAAGGAGTTCACCCCCAAATGGGCTACATCTCCTTAAGACTCCATCAATGGACTAGGCTCTCTGGGATTAGTTTGTCAAAAGTTATTTTACAAGCTTTTTCTCAACTCCAATGGATTTATTCACTGTACCATTGGGTTCAGAATACATAAAAACCCCAAAAATGACTAATAGAACTCTGAAAACAGACCATGGTTCATCCGGGCATGACCTCTTCTACTGGTGGCCTTAAGCTTCCCTGAGCTTCCTTATGGAAAAAAACACCTGTAAAATTCCTCAAATGCCTCTGAAACCTGTCCCAATGTGTTCATAGCATAACAATTAGTCAAAAATGACTATTCAGTCACAGAAAATAGACTTGGGCTTATCTGAGCATGACCTCCATCAATGGTGGCCCTAAGCTCCCTAGAGATCCTGAAACTTCAAGGTAGAAAAACCTGCAAAAGAAGTCTCCAAATGGATTTGAAAACTGTGCCAATGGATTCAGAACATCCAAAAACCCATAGCTGGGCTTTTTCGACACCTCATTTGGCCAAAAAATGAAGAAGATAGGCCTCCTGCCATTTTCCTCCTTCAAGCTTGTTGTCTTTGGTTCACCAAAACGCACTCTTGTGTGAATAATCTAGCTTCTGGGTGTTTCTTGTGCCTAAACCCAGCACATGCATGCATCTCCACAAAACACACCAAAATGTAGAATGGTTAGGGAACCTAGCCCCCAATCCACAAAGGTGTTGGACGCGTGGGTTCCAATGTGACCATGTCCCGCGCATTTGTTGGGCACCCGTTGCAATGGCCCAAGAGGTGACAAGTTTCAAGCGATAGGGAGTGATCCATGTGCATGAGCGGTTGGTAGATTGACAAGTGTCAGCATTTTGTAAGTTGGTTGAACTTCGCACGAAGGTTTGGCATCGGTCGTATGGAAATATTCATGTGAACAGGGTTGGGGCTAACCCCAGACCGGAGGTCGCGCCATACTTACCATAACATAAGTTTAAATAGTTTTAAAAACATTACATATTAAGAACTAATGTGTGGGTGCACTGGTTTGGAGGACTTTTCTAAAGCACTTGTCAAGTGTATGGGAGGTCCTAGGTTCGATCCCCAATGGACTCCACTAAAGTTTTTAAACTAGTACATAACAGGGTGCCATGTGGCACCACCCCATTTGTCAATCAGATGCCACGTGTCCTAACCTCATTCGCCCACATGTCTGCCAAGTCAAAAATTCCCACGTCAGATTGCCAAATCATCACTGACACCTCACCTACCACATGTGAGTCGTATCATGCCACGTCAAACTGTACGGACTGTATAGTCAGCGAATTGTTTTGCGTGTTTTGGCAAATCGAAAAGATCATGATATCTCACTCATCCGATGTCTGTTTGACCTCGTTCGAAGTGAATTGGGTTTGTGACAACGAGGCCTATGCTCTAGTTCGTTTTGAAGCAATTCTAAACACTTTGATTTTTGGGCTAAATTTTGACCCCTGGTCTAGATTCTGATTACTTAGAGTTTCCTCCATCGAAGTTGTTCTACCCCCCCCTCCGATACTGGGATACTCTAATGGCTCACCCTCCGACCAACGATTAGGAAGATCTCACTATATTGGATCAAGGACTGCAATCTTCCCTATATTAAACACATGGTTCTTATCCGATTTGGAACTTATCTTCTCAGGGATTCTTCTAAGTTCTTCCTAAATCTTACTAAGCCCTTAGGAACTCTATA
The DNA here is from genome assembly GCA_032191745.1 of Picea mariana. NCBI lineage: Eukaryota > Viridiplantae > Streptophyta > Pinopsida > Pinales > Pinaceae > Picea > Picea mariana. Next base: position 84,977 of record JASDQU010683075.1, read on the forward strand.
ATCCACTTCCAAACCGACTAAGGAAAATTATCTTCGTTACTTGGAGGGATATTTACACCTTCTGTAACTTTCCTTCAAACAGGGAGATTTATACAGGACCCAAGGTTACGTAGCCCACACAGGGGATTCTTTAGGGTAACAGTCCAAGTCAGGACTTAACTATTTTTGGGGATATCTAAGTTTTATCGGCCTTTCATGGCCTCCCTTAGACCCTTGTTACAATTAATACATTGACCCATCCACATGATGGTTACCACACTTTGTTTCTCTTGGAATTTATCATTCCTTCCATAGATGATTTTAGGGGATAAATTTCACCAATGGGCTAATTTTCCATGGTTTTTCCCAAAAAAAGATTCACTAATTTCCATTTTTTCTAGAAAATATTCGCCCAATATCCATAGAATAAAATCATTTTACCTTAAAAATTGCCAAAATTTTATAGAAACTATATAAAATCCTTAGAAATTTGAATATTTTTACAAAATTATCGCCAAACACTTTACATTTTTCATATTAAGGACTAGTAAGTCGAGGTTTCTACATTTTATTATAAATTTTCATCCTTAAAATTATCCCTGATTTCCTTTTTTAATTTATCTCCCTGGACTCCTTTCACAGGAAGTACACTGCAACAGAAAACAACCTACTACACACACAAGAGACACAATTATATAGTTGTACCCACGAGGGCATTCACCAGAGGAAACCATTTGTACAGTTCCTCAAGCATCCAAGGTGAGATAAAGAGTCCTCCTACTCAATTATGCACTACACAGACAATCATATTCCACTACTTAATCATCTAAGTAAAAATTCTTCCTAGTGGAACAATATCAAGCCTATTAGCCAGGAACACACATTTACGACACAAATATAAGCATAAAACAATTATTTCAATTAAATACACAGAGTGAGTAA
>JASDQU010683076.1:33868-46066 GCA_032191745.1 Picea mariana
CAACAATGGATTTTGACTGTCCATTTGCTGATTTTCTGAATCATTCTAGAATTGATTTTCCAGTAATTTTACATCTCTGTTGAGAATTAGTTTCTTGGAGATTAGATTGTAAAGCCTGTAAGCTTTAGATGTTTCACTATATCCAGTGAAAATACATTTCTCACTTCTGTCATCAAGTTTCTTTCTTAATTTGGAAGGTATGTGAGTGTATGCTATGCATCCGAATGTCCTTAGATGTGCAACATTGAGCTTTGTCCCACTCCATGCTTCTTGGGGGACTTTCATCTTTAGACTTGTGGTTGGAGATGTATTCAAGAGATAAACTAAGCATGCTACTGCTTCGGCCCAAAAAATATTGGACAAACTTTTCTCTTTGAGAAGTGTTCTTTCCATATTCATTATTATCTGATTTTTCCTTTCAGCCACTCCATTATGTTGTGGAGTATACCTGGCTGTTGTTTTCATGATAATGCCTTGTGATTTGCAGAAATTTGCAAATTCTCCGGAGTTGTATTCTCCTCCTCCATCTGACATGAGTGCTTTGATATATTTGCCACTCTGTTTTTCAGCTTTTGCCTTCAATTCTTTGAATTTTGCAAAAGTTTTAGACTTGTGTCTAAGAAAATAGATCCATATTTTTTTGTTGAAATCATCAATAAACGTTAGAAAATAAAAGCTACCACCTATGGACTCTGTTTGCATTGGTCCACATAGGTTAGTGTGAACAAGTTCAAGATGTTGTTTGGCTTGATTGGAAGACTATGGAAAACTAGTTCTCTTATGTTTTCCAAGTATGCATGACTCACATGGGGGAATTTTCTCTTTAAATATAGGAAGACCTTTGACCATGGAGTTCTTCTGAAGAAGAATTAGACTCTGAAAGGGTAGATGTCCAAATATTGTATGCCAAACCATAGTTTCATTCAGGGTTGATGCACTTTGTGCATATGGTTGAATCAGATTTGCAGTTCTGAGGGTAAGGGGAAACATCCTATTCAGAGTCATATGGATTTCAGAAATCAATTTTCTACTGGGGTTTTTGTCATATATTTTGCAAGATGCTCCCTCAAAAAGTACCTTATAGCCATGTTCAATGAGTTGTCCTACACTTAGCAAATTATATTTTACATCTGGAACATGATAGACATTGTTTATGTCTTTCTTGACATTCTGTTTAGTAAAAATAGGAAGAATTCCTTTTCCTTGAAATTTGACTAAGTAATCATTTCCAAGTGTAATATCAGATGAGATTGAAGAATCAATGCATGAAAGTAATTCTTTGTTACCTGTCATGTGATTGTTGCATCCACTGTCCAACAACCAGAGATCTTTAGGTTGTTCTTCAGTCTTGTGGCATGAGAGAAACATACCTCCTGAGGTTTCTCTCGTATGATTTGAGACATGTGCTCTGCCTGAGAGCTGATCTGCTTGCTTCTTCCTGCATTTATATTCATAGTGCCCATACTTTTTGCAGTAATAGCATTGTATGCTTGTTTTGTCATTTGATCTTCTCCCTCTGCCTCTTTGAGGCTGGAAATTCTGATGTTGATTTTGTTGTTGTTGACTTTGACCTTGGAAATTTTGATTCGGATACTATTGTCTGTTACCTCCACTGGAGGGAGGGTTACTTTGATTGCTCCCTCTTCCTTGGTGACCTCTGCTTCTTCCTTTGCCTCTCCCTCTGCTGAAGGAGAATTGAGTTTTGAAAGCATTGGAGATTGACTCATTTGTGAGATGCAGTCTGGTTTCATGTGTCACCAGAGAACCAATTAATTCATCTATTGAAAAACTTGACAGATCCTTGGATTCAAGGATTGCTGTTACAACCATTTCAAATTTCTTGGGTAAACATCTGAGGACTTTCTCAACAATGCGTTGATCATTGATGGCTTCGCTAGTCAATCTGATCTGGTTCACGATTCCCATGAAACTGGTCATGAACTAATCCACACTTTCAGACTTTGTCATCCTTAGAGTCTCGAATTGTGTCCTCAAGGTCTGCAGTTTAACTATTTTGACCCTTTCATTTCCTTGATAGGAAGATTTAAGGATGTCCCATGCCTGTTTCGAAGTACCAATGCCTGTAATTTTTGAGAAAATCGAGTCATCCACATAATTTTGAATCCAAAATTTAGCTTTATTTTCTTTGTTTCTCTGCGTTGCCTAAGCAATTTTCTGCTGATTAGTCATGGCGGACAGGTCTACTAGATCTGGTTCCACATATCCATGATCCACTGGATCCCAACACTCTTTTGCTTGCAAGAACGATCTCATCCGAAGAGACCAAAACTCATAGTTTTTTCCAAGAAGAATCGGACCCTGAGTTGGTCCTAAATTATTAGACGTCGCCATCTTTTAAAGAATTTAATAAAACAGAAAAAAATTCTTATTTACCTGTTTTTCGCACGTAAAACGAGGTCTACTGCTTTCTTGCAGTGATTTCAGAACTCTGCGATTCAAGATTTCGTGAGTTTCGACTTCGCGAGTTTTGGCTTCATGATTTTGACCTCGAAACTTCGTTATACGAGTTCTCCGAATTCTTGTCTCTCCAGCTTCCGATTGCTGAAATTCCAAAGAGGGATTAATGGCCTTAGATTGGCCCTTTGTCTCCGAACAATGTGACCACACACCTAAAGGTTAAAGCGCTGTTGGCTTTTCGCGAATCGGAGAATAGCGATGCCTTTGCTAGTTCTCTATCCCTCAAATCGCCGAAATCCGAAGTATCCTAGCACTTATTCAAACGCCTTTTCGGGATTTCGCATTTCGGGACTTCGACGGTTTTGCTGCGACGATCCTGGGTCCTTCGGACTCCCAGTATGCGAAATGCCGAAATTTCACCTTTGGACAATTCAACGGTCCAGATCTTCTTATGATCTGACGGACCAGATCCTTTCGGGATTTCACAACTCGTTATTTTAAAATTTTGCGATTTCGCGTATCGGGGTTTTGAGTGCAGTCCCCTTTTCTCGTCCAACTCCCAATTCTCGATTTTGCGATAGATTCATATTGATGACTCATGATCTTTCTCGATCCAACGGTCCAGAATAACTCGTGATTTCGCGATTCACGAATTCTCACGGCAGTCTTCTGACCTTTACACCTTCTGAGTCAGTGAAATGCCAAGATCTCGCCATGTGTCTCTTCATGGACGGTCTAGATGATTTCAGGATTTCACGACTTCACAAGTCGAAATTTCTCCTGTGTGCTCCAGAGGACTAAACCTTGTGCACTTTCTCACGGATCCAACAACTGTCGGTCCTCTGCACAAGATCTAACAGCTGAAATTATTTCGCCTTTTCCATGCGCTCCTCGTCCCTTTTTAACTGAATTTCCACCTCAGATCTTTTCAGAGGACGGATCTTACTACTACGCCGACTATTCTTTGCTCCTCTGATGTGATCTTTGCTGTATTTGAAGGAATTTTCTCCTGCGGAAGAAAATTTCGCGATTCTTTTAAAGATTTGAAAGAATTTCATGAGTTCTTTGAAGCTTAGCATTGTCTGCTACAATCTTTAATGGATTTGAGAGAATTCCCGTAAATCTTTAAACGATTCTGCCTTCTGCAGAAATATTTAACGAATTTGAACAAATTCTTTAAGTTCTTCAAATGTTCCTGCGTCGTGCAACTCTTCTTCATGAATCTTTTATGAATTTGAAAATTTTACAATAATATTTACTGTTTCTCCATTTGCAGTCTTCGCTTCCTCAATCTTTTGAGTGTATAGCGCTCTGTTTCCTCGCGTGAGCTTCCTACGAGAATCTTTTGAGAGTATTACGAACAGTTTTCCAAGCTTTGTGAAAAGTCTGTGTCGCGTGCTCTCGTGATCCGTGTATGCTTTGCGCTATGAGGATCATGTTTCTCTCCAGCCTATGTGAAAAGGCTTACTACTATAGCTCTGATACCATGATAAATTGTGAAGCAAGAAATGCAGAGAGAAAGAATAGAACATAAAACAATATATTAGAATATAAGAAGAAGAGTACAAAACGAGTACATGAAGAAGATCATGAAGAAGTACTATGCAAAGGGAAATAGATGAGCTAAATAGGCTCAAGCAAATCAAGAATAGAAAGTACAGCTGACCAGGACAGCTGGCAGTGTACAGTCAGCCTATTGAGGTTACATTATATTTAACAAAAATTAGGATCAGTGAGCACATAAGTTATAAGTGGTATTTCAATTGTGGGCCTGGAACAAATACCAAAGCCGAGCTCTTGGGAGCTTGGGCCCTCCTCACTCTGGCATCCGACCTTTCAATTCCGTAGATCTATGTTTAGGGAGATTCAAAAGTTATCATTGAATGGCTGAAGGGAAAGGGTCGTCTTCAAGTGGCTGCCCTGGAATGCTGGAAGGACCATCTCAGGGAGATTATCAAGCTATTTCATAAAATCTCATTTGCTCATGTTTACAGGGAAGATAACAAAGTTGCAGACAACCTATCCAAACATACACTCTTACATGCTCCAGGGAAGATTGTCTATTATTTGTGTGAAGAGGAACATGAGAGTCCTCATTAGTTTTTAGATCTTTATTAGATTGTATGCTCCTGGTATATAATTTTGTGTTTTGTGGTAGCTTGAAGACCACTAGCCTTTCCTTGGCTAAAGTATGTCTGGTGCATCTATTTTGTCCTTTTGTCGTTTGGGGAAGCTAGATATAGCTTTTGGTAGTTGTATCCATGTTCCTGACTCTTATATTACTGATTGATTTTGGTTCAATAGTAATATTACTGATTGATTTTGGTTCCAAGGTTCTGTCCCGTTTATATTTTGAGACATTTGTTTATAAATAAACAGTTTATATTTATATTATAATATAAATATAAAGCTTAATTTTCTGTGAAAAAAAAAATAGAAACAAAACAAAACAGATTATCTTACTAAGTTAAACATCAAATCTCCAGATTTCTCTCTAACATGCGAAATGCAGATGTAAAAAACGACTGGCTATATTCATTCACACGGTTTGGTTTAATTTGAATTAGCTTAATGTTTTGAATACCGTGGATTTGATTAAAATCCCAAAATCTTAGTGACTAATCAAATTAAAAATTAAAAATGCTAACTGCCATAAATTCTGAAAAAGGTGACCAATTTTATATTGCTTACTATTCTCAAATGAGAGAAAGTATCGATCTAGAGACCGTATGGATTTAGGGACCAGAAGTTTATTTTTTATTTTTATTATGAATGGAAATTTAAGTTAACTTTGCAGGGGAGAAGGAAAAAAAAATTGGTATACAATTTTTTTAAGTGTTTAAATAATTTATTATTTTAAACTTCAAAAACATCTAAAAGTTAAAATTTCATGAAGATAATTTAAAAAAAATAAATATATGGAACTTATAGAATCATTTCCCTTGCTCTTGATGGGATGGGCCCTCCAAGCTTCCACATCGCAAGCCTCTTCATAGGGTTCTTTGTGCCACTTGCCTCCACCCTTTGTCATATCAAACAGCCTCTCTATCGCTGTTCAATTTTATATGACCTGTAATTTTTCAATTTTCTTAAGTTTTTTACTTTTATTTAAAACCTACTTTTCATTCTACTTATGTTAAGTTATTTAGGACGAAAGGCTAGATTATGGTTTTTATTCTCATCTACAATCTTAATAATTAAAGTCTACAGTTTTAATAACTAGCATAGGTATTTAAAATCGTGGTTGATGAACGTTGAAAGGCGCGGATAGAAAATGAAATGCACAGTCAGAAAATGAAATGTACAATTAGAAAATGAAATGCACAGTCAGAAAATGAAATGTACAATTAGAAAATGAGCATCTACAATCAACATGCTAAATTCAAAGTTTAATCATTTAAACGTGGCAATCATGTACTACTACAGTAATTTTTTAATATGATTAGATAAATGTTAAAAGATAAACAGGTTAACGGATGCATTCAAAATACAAAGAAGTTATGAAGAGGAAATCACATTCATTGATTTGGGAGGACGACTAAGGATATGCCAACATCTTCAATTGTTAATCATCAAATTAGAATTTTAGATTAAAAAATAATTAATTGTACTCATTATCAATAGGTGTAAGCCTTTCAGCGTAATTAATAACTAAATTTTAAGCAAAATTAATAATATTTAAAAAAAAAAAAACCTAAATCATAACCTATTTAGGATACGCTAACATGTAATATCTAAATACGCTAACATGTAATATCTACAGGGGAATGCTTGCAAGTTGTTCTTTGAACAAAATTGAGGTGCATATATCTTTTAGAGCTCAACGACATTACATGAATTAGCTAGCAATCAACTTGGCTATTTGATGAATTGGTTGCACCGAAAGGAAATTGGATCAATTAGGTTATATTGGAGAGAACACTAACTCAGCTGGTAAGAATTTATGTATATCTCTTCACATCTTTTCAAAATTACACAAAAAGTGCCAAAATTAGGTTATATTGGAGAGAACACTAACTCAGCTGGTAAGAATTTATATATATCTCTTTATATCTTTCCAAAACTACACAAAAAGTGTAAAATAGATGTTGGGTCAAAAGTTGTGGTAAGATTACAATTTTTTTTTTTTTTTTTTACATTTTCAAAATAATGTATACACATTTTTATTTAAGATATGCTTGCTTGTTGAGATATGTATATTTTTTCATAGCTTCCAAAATGACCCAAAGAATGCCAAAATCAGATGTTTACAATTTATATTTTTTTCAAAAAATTTGAGATAAATTTTAAAAGTGGCTATTTCTAATATCATTTGTATTTTTGCATGTTAAAAATAATGTGTATGCATTTTTGAGATATGCTTGTGCTTGCATGGTGAGAAATGAGATATTCTTGCATGGTGTCTACTTCGCAGGTTCGTGAAATCTCAAGGCTATTTAAAGATAATGTATTTATGTCTCCAAGAAAAAAAAAATGCATATATTTCATAAAACTACAATGAATGTTCATTTTCCAAAATTTTTATGACTCTTTTTTTTTGAAACCATCATTCTTTGAGCAATATGTCTAAAGTAAGTAATCTCTCACCGCATGCATTTTGAGCCAAGCCCTTCAATGTAAGCGGAATGATTCTTTCAAGCTTATGCAGAATTATTTCAATCTTGAATTAATTGCTTGCCATAGGGTGAAATTTTTCATTTTATGAATTTTATATTAACAATAACTATTTCATAAAAGTGGTTGCTGTATTATTAGTTTGAAAATGTGAAAAATGAGGTCGATTCGCGTATATCAACCACTTTTATAAAGTGGTTATTGCTAGTTGACGATCAATTTATCTAGGAAAAAACAATTAATATATTAATACATTTAATTAATATAATAATTTAATATTACATTATTTTAATATATAAATATTAATTTAATATATAATAAAAAATACTTTAATAATATATATTGTATTAATTAATCTATACATTAATAACTACTTTAATAATATATTGTATTAATAATTTAATAAATACTTTAATACATTAATATTGTATTAATATTGTAATAATACTTTAATACATTAATAAATATTTTAATAATATATTGTATTAATTAATTTATACATTAAGGTATTGCAATAAGAAATAAGAAAATAAAAAAAATAAAATAATATAACCTATTAATTCATTAATAAAATAATAATAAAGAAATACATTAATAATAATGTAAAAATGCATTAATAATATATAAATATATTAATGTATAATGTAAAAATGTATTGATAATATATAAATACATTAATGTAATATTACATTAATATACAAAAATATTAATGTATTAATTAATAAATATATGAATAAATTTACTAATTAATGTATTAATAAATAAATACATAAAAATAAAGTATTAATTAATTAATACCTTAATGTGATGTATAAATTAAGTGTCAATACATTAGTGTATAATGTAATGTATTAATGTAACATGTTAATTAGTAAATACTTTAATAATATATAATATATTTTATTAATACATTATACATTAATAAATTGCTAAAGTACAAATACATTATTACATTAATAAATTTATAAAATCTCAATAAAATTAATAAAATATTAAAGTATTATTAATTAATATATTAACAAAGCATTTATAAATTAATAATACAGTAATAAAGTGTCCAAAAATATAATAATAAATTAAAATATTAAAGTATTAACATAAAATAATAAATTAAAATATTAAAGTAGTAAAACTACAATAAAGTAAAAATATATTTGTAATACATTATTATTTATACATTAATAAAGTATAATTTTTTTTTTAATATTATTTTCTTATTATTATAAAATAAAACCTAATATGATTAATCTCATTTAACCAATATACAATCACATACAAAAACATTTAAGGTGATCCATGACTTGGTGACGAGCTCTGGAAGATTAGGGTTCACATGCACCAGTTACCTGCCTACCCTGACCACGTTTGAACTCCTCTGCACACCTCTGCACCCTGATACTGATCGCCATAGAAGAATGGGAACAAAAGGGGGGATGAAAGCCCCCTCTTACCGCAACGTCGCCGCCAATGATCTAGAGAACTCGCAGGTGTACAAAACGTCCTTTGAGCCGCCATTGCACTTACGAGACTATTATCTATAGGACGAGATGGATATAAGCAAAGAATCAAACATGGATGCTGAGTCCTTGCATCCAAAAGAAGCTCAGGTCTGGACATCCAACAAATGTATCCCCCAAGCCCCGATTGCGCCCAAGTACATCATCAAAACCACCAGGATAGGGGAGCATACGTAGTTCATGAGAGACCATGTCCTCATAGGAAAATTCCTAGGTATCTGACCCTTAGAAAAGGACCTAACTCTTTGGATAAAGGCGTGGTGGAACCCCAAGGGAGACTATGAGATCCAGCTGAGCTCCAAAGGTTTCTTCACAGTAATATTCTACAACCTGGAAGACAAGGACAAGATCTTTGAAGGGGGACCATAATTCTACAATTTGGCTAGCCTCTACCTCCACTTCTTGATAGGTTGCTTTTGCCCAGAAAAGGAAAACTTCGCATACACACCGGTATGGATTCACCTCTATTCCATATCTCAAGAGTTCTGGTTAGAGGAAATTTTACTGGGCATAGGAAACACCCTGGGTAAATATGTCAAATCTTCTGAAGCTACCAAACAGAGAAAATACACCTCTTATGCAAGGATATGTGTCTATATGAACATCTCCAAATCTCTGCCAAGCACAGTTACTTTAGAATACCAAGATGAGGAATGGGCCCAAACCATAGACTATGAACACATTCCTTTCAGATGTCGAAAATGTCATGAACATGGACACCTTTTCAGAGATTTTCCTCTCAATACCCCCCCCAAGAGGGAATCTGAAGAGAAATCAAAGGAAGGATTTACCTAGGTGCGAAATCGAAGGAGACAAGCGCAGAAGAAACCCACTACCAACAACAGAAAAAAGAACCCAAATAATAATTCATTTGAAGCCCTAAACCGCCTCCCAGAGGCAGAAGAAGTGGAAAACCCCCACAAGACCGCGGGGACAGATCCCAGCAAGCACAAGGAAGACCAACCATCACAGGAGTATCAAACCATAGCAAACCAAGAAGATCCAAAGACCCACCTAGTCTCAAGGAAGGAACCAGAAAGAGAGGAAGACACAGTCATGGAAATGGATGAGCAAGACCTAGCAGGAATCGACCTAGACAAGTTAGAAGAAGCACTCAACAAAAAGGATCTTCAAACCTTACTAGAGGACCAACTCAGGAAAGCTCACAAATTATTTTTGGACTCATCAGTAGGGGCTACATCAAGGTTGGGGATCAACAAAGATCCATTGAACCAAGATCCAAGAAAAAACCCAAAATAAAACAAGCATTGAGGTAAAAAATCAGCTCATCAACTAATGAAGGAAGCGAGGAACTATATGATCAACTCAGGATAGATTCACAAACTCTCAGAGAGATCCTTTTCCCACCCACCTAATTATAACTATGAAGATCCTCACATGGAATATCAGAGGCCTAAATGGAAGATCCAAGCAAAGGATTCTCTGAAACTGCATCAAAATGGAAGACCCTGATATATTCCTGATACAAGAGACAAAATGTGTAGGGAAAAATGTAGAAGATATCATCAAAAGATGCTGGCGTAATTGTGAATCTTATCAAACAGACTCAAAAGGGGCTTCTGGAGGCCTGACCATCTTATGGAATCCTGCAACAATCATCCTTGATCAAGGCTTCTCCACTTTGTGCACCATCACAACGCACTATAGAGCCATCGACTCAGACAAGGAAGGAATGATAACAAATGCCTATGGACCACAGAACAACCAAGACAAAGACCTCTTTCTTCAAAACCTGGCTTACCTAGGCTCCTTAGTGAAGGGTAAACAATGGATGATAGAGGGAAAATTCAACATGATTCTCATGTTGGAGGAGAAGCGAGGGGTAAAAAAGTGCCTGGAGAAGGATAGTGCAAAATTCCAGGAACTCACAGAGAACCTCAGACTGGTAGACATTGAGAATAGAAATGGCACCTTTACCTGGACCAACAAAAGATCAGGTCACCATCAAATAACAAGCATGCTTGATCGCTTCCTCATCTAAAAAACTCTCCTCTTGGAAGGTCCCCTAGTAGATTCCAACATCCTCCTGAAGGCAGGTTCAAATCACTGGTTGGTTCAGCTTTGGATTGACACCCCCAAGCTTAAACCCTTCAAATTTGAAAAGTTTTGGATCTCCCATCCAAATTTCCAGGAGTAGCCCGTCACTATTGGAGCACTGCAGAAACACATATGGGTAAAAAAATGTATTGCTTCCAACAAAAAATCAAACATTTTAAACAACAGGTGCACAAATGGAACAAAGGAGTCTTTCGGAACATTTTCTAGGAGAGGAAAATACTGAAACACAAACTATATAACCTTCAAGGACAATTCATTCAAGCATGATACAGAATCACTCAACAACAGGAGGAGAGTGAAATAAAAAGGAAACTAGAAGAAAGACACAAGCAGGAAGAAATCCTATGAAGACTGAAATATTGGGTTCAATGGCTCAATGAAGGAGAGAAGAACACCAAATTATTCCATCGTTATATGATCCACAGATGCCTTATCGATCACATCTCGAAGCTGGATGACTCGCAAGGCAACACCCTGTTAAATCATCAATAAATAACACATGAGTTGACAGACTTCTACAAGGATATCCTCTCAGAACCGAAGGTGGACCACACCTCAACAATAGAGTGGGTGACCCAAAATATCCCAACTATAATCACTCAGGAGAAAAATAAGGCTCTCATGACACCAATAACTCAAGCATAAGTGGATTAGGCTATTCAAGAGTTACCCACAAGAAAGGATCCAGGTCCAGATGGTTTCACAATAGACTTCTTCCACTCCTGTTGGCCAATGTTAAGGGAGGCAGTGTGGAAACTGGTGGAGGAATCATGCAGCTCATGAAAAGTTCTTCCAGCACTAAATGCCACTTTCCTCACCCTAATACCCAAAGAAGAAAGAGTCACAAATACAAGGAACTTCAGACCCATAACTCTTTGCAACATGATCTACAAAATCATTTCCAAGGTCATAGCTCTAAGACTCAAGCCAATTCTACCCTTCATCATCTCCAAGGAGCAATTAGGATATGTTGAAGGAAGGAAAATCATGGATAGTGTCATTCTTGTCCATGAAATCATTCACTCACTCAAAAACACTCACACTCCAAGTATGCTTCTAAAACTTGACCTTTCAAAATCTTTTGACAAATTAAGATGGCAATACATGAAAGCACTCCTATCGACTTTCAGTTTCAACAAGGATTGGGTCTCCTGGATAATGAACCTCATATCCTCAATCATTTTCTCAATCCTCGTCAATGGCATTTCCTCTCAACCCTTCTCCCCCTCAAGAGGGATAAGGCAAGGCAACCCTCTCTCCCCTTTTCTTTTTGTTATAATGGATGAAGGTCTAGGACATTATATCAAGGCCTCAATTAAAAATGGATCCCTCTAAGGCCTCCCTCTTCACGGATTACAATCGATAGCCTCCCACAACCAATTTTTCAATGAAACGCTACTAATGAACACCCTCACCGTACAAGAAGCAATTAAACTAAGCTCCATCCTCTTTGATTTCAACGAAGCCTCTGGCACCACCTTTAATCTGGTTAAATCACAACTCTTCTTTTTCAATACTCCTGTGGCAATCCAACATCACCTTTCTCAAATTTTGAATACCCATGTCTGCA
>JASDQU010683076.1:46166-65366 GCA_032191745.1 Picea mariana
CACAAAGCCTCTTACAATTACTTGCACTGAGCCAAAAAATATCAATACAACACTTAGATAGCACCTTTTACATATTCTTACATGAATCCCACCTAGACAGACTTCGCTCTAAGTCCTATCTACTTATTTATACATTACAAAAAAAAGGCCTAAACATGGATAATCCCATGGGTCGACATCCCATATCCATTACATAAACTCTAAAAACCCAAAAATCCCTCAAAACAGGTGAGATCCCGTGATCTGAGCTCTGCCTGGGCGCTCCATCTTCGACCAACCTGTCGAAGTCCAAAAAATGGTCAAACATGACCAATGTTTCCTCAAAACTTGGTCAAGAGCTAACAAGCCCCCAACACTCACCTATGACTCATCCTAATTCACTCAGATCTGGGTAGGGCTGCTTTGAAGGCCTTGAGCTTAGCTTGAGTTTCCTCAACTTGCTGATTCGCTAGAGCCTCCTGCTCAGCAAACTCCTGAATGAATTGCATAGTGATAGGCCCTTCGAGGCATTGTTCCACTGTCACAACTAGTTGGTCTAGCTGTGAGCCGTGTCCTTCAACTTCTTCAAAAATCATGCAGGCTTCGTTCTGCACTGGCTGGAGTCTCTATGTCACTTCCATAACCTTGCTCTGGATGACAGTAACCTATTGTTGGACTACGTGCTGCTCCTGCGACCTCTTCATATTCTCAATTCCAGTAAGCAGCTTCATCTGTGCTTGCATGGTGGATGCCTGCTACTTCACCACTTGGAGTTGTGCTTCCAATTTCCTCATCTCCGGATCTTCTGCAAGGCGCTCATAGGTCTTCACACTTTGATCACTTAGTTTCTTACACTCTGAGGTGAGTGCCCTAATTCTTTCTACTTCGTTCCTAGAAGCTTCTTCCCTCTGATCGCGCACTTCTTGTGGAGTGCTCACCACTGCTTGGATTTCTAGCTCCATTATTCTTTCTTGAAGTTGCTTAATGGCCTCAACAAGTTTCCCCACTTGTATCTCTGATGATTCTTCTTCCTCTTGTGCTAAGCCTGACACATAGAAAAGTTCTCTAGTTACTGCCTCCTTGATCGCAATTTGTTCTACGAGTAGTTTGTCTTTTTCTTCCTGTATCTTCGCATTGTTCCGCTCGAACTTCACCTGAATTTCATTTTTCTTCTTCTACGCAACTCGAAGTTTCTCTAGGAATTCCTCTTCTTTATTTAATGCCTCTATGGCCTGCTAATTTTCTTCTTGGACTCAATGGAGTCGAGCCTCTATTGCATCTTCTAGCCTTGGTAATTGGGTTGGCTCATCCCCCAATTCTACATTTTCTATTGAAGATGACACAGTAGGCACTGCACGACTCGAATGGATAGCTTGTTGGATGTCTTTGAGCTCCTTATCTATTCTTTCATATATCGACTCCTGCTTTGATCCATGTTCTTACAATATGTTTTCTGAAGTGTTCTCTACAACTGTGATGATGAGCTCGATATTGTCCACTATGAGCACATTTTGCAACTGAGGCTTGTTGGCTCGGGTCTTCTTCCGCGCTGAGGGTTTCTGTGGAGAAACCTTCCTTTTCTTTGATGTCTCAGCCTCTGTAAGGGGATCCTTTGGCGGTGTCACTTTTCCTTTTTCTTTCTTGTCTCCTTCCCCTCCTTCCTCTTGGTTTACTTCATCTCCTCCTCCTCCTGCAAGTGATTTAGGCGTAGTTTCATCCTATGTGTTGTCCTTCTCATCACCTTTTATGTCCTTCACTTTCTCCTTTTTCTTCGCGTTGCTCTATCCATCATACTCATTCTGTGTGACCAAAGGACTTCCAATGATGTTAGGGTCGGAGATTTCAACATCTTCCACTGGTACAAGGAATTATGCTGGCTATTCCTTAGTGATCTCTTCCATGTCTTCCTCAGTAAACTTATAGTAAGACTGCAGCTCCTCCTTACTTTCATCCCTACGTGAGGTGATGTAGATGAAGTATCGGTCTGTGTGGAACTTTGTGAACGGTCTGTACTGATGGAGTGTATTCGGTGTCATTAGGGGGAATGATTCAATGGCATGCTTTAGTTGTAGGTAGTAAGTATGGAAGACAACATTTGGCTACCACTTGTTTTCCATATCATTCATGTACCACAAGGTGGAGAACCTTCCATCCAACGACTCCAATGGCCCGACTTCTAGAAAGGTTGCTCCTTTAGGAATTTGCAAAGAAACAAATGCGATCAATACCAATAGCAAACTAAAGTGAAACTCATACCCTTGATATTGTGCTTCACAACAGTCCTTTTCCAACTCGTTGACGAGGTAACTCACCTAGTTCATCTGCATTCCTTTGACACATTTCCCTACGAGGTCCATTACGAACCCTGTGACTTGTGTCAATCGGTTCTTTCTGATGAGCTTGCCAGCAATCAGTTGGAAAGAAAGGCTCACTATGCCATCTTGGATGGACACTACCTTGTAGCCTCGCTTCCCCTTCTATACATCACCATAGTCTTCTTTTATACGTCGGGCCAAGGAGCGATTTGACATTTTTCCTGGGTAGAACGGGTGAGGGTTCGATCTCTGCATGATTAATCTAGTGATCAGGTGGATCATCTTTGGATCCACAGTGATGCGCCTATCTAACCAAATATAACCTCCATGATAGCATGAAAGGAGGAGTTTAACGCAAGTATTAACCTCCTGATGTCGGCCGAAGTGGGGGATCTTCATCACGTTCAAGATCATGGATCATGCGAGCTCCTTAATCCACGGCTGGGGAACTATCTTGGGCTTCTTCCCAGTTGTCTTCCAGTCTCTGTGATTGAAGTCACTGATCTTGAGAGGTGGGATCAGTCCCAACTGGGGTCCAATTGTCTGTATCCCATTCGGGAGGTATGTAGTGATCAGCATGTATTCAAAATCACGCGGGACATTGTCGCGGTTAACCGCATCAGTCAAAGGCGGGATGTAGTCTAGAAATACCGACGAGATTTGATTTGCATTAGCCAGATCATCACGGTGTTTGATTCATTTCTTAGTAGCATGGCCAGAACATCTTTCAGTAGATGGGGATGCTTGCAATCTGCCAGTCGACAATGCCTATATTCCTATAGACATGACTCTCTTAGCCATGAGTTCTATCAAAATATCCTCCACAAACCTCTCTAGTGCATTATGCTCGCCTGACATTCACACTTGTAATCAAGGGGATCACGTAGGCGAATAGATAGACAAAGTAATCAAACAGACGACGCGGTCTAGAAAGCACAGCGCGATATGCAATCAATTCTCTGTTAGCTCAGATATCTCGGTTTGCAAAAAGTGGTCCCAGCGTAGCATCCAACGGGTTAAATATTCAACGTCATAATAGATTCCTCCAATGGGTAGGAATGCCTCAATCAATATGAATCGGTCCGTTATGGCGCGATCCCAATGGTCCAACAACGGTTTTTTCGTCAATAACTTTGTTTCTAGTTGTTCTGGAGCATCATTCTAATGGTCGGGATGCCTCCAACTGTCATATAGCTTCATCATGGTGAAGTCCCATTCTACGTTGTTCTGTTATTCCGATGAGGTTCAAGTTTTGCAATCCTACTGTAATGTCCCCACTTTGGGACATCATCACAGTGCAGAGGTTTATGATGACCAGAGTAGCCAGATGGATGTTATAGCGAGTACATGGGTATTTGAGAGGCATTGTGGGGTTTAGCTTACATTGATGATCATATTCCATCATTATGAGCCATTCCGCATAGGTTGGCTTTAGTTTCGTTGCATTCTGACGATTTCCATGATTTTGACTATTTTGAGCTATAAGTTAATTGAAATCACTGAAGAGGTCATTTTGGGCACATTACTTGGAGGAACCTCTTAGTGTAATATGTCATTAGAATCAGGAGGAGAAACAATACAGGATGGGATGGCTAGAAGTGACTTTCAGTGGCCAGGGAAGCCAAAAGGATAGATAAGGATCTTTTCAGATGTAAAAAGGTTAATTAATTAATTAAACTGATTTAATTAATTAATTAAATATTAATAAAATGAAAGTCACTTTGGAGGGACAACGTGAGCCAAAAGTATAAAGGTAAGGCAAGGGCCTCTTCTCATTCATTAATGTATGTTTATCTTTTGATTTCTGGCTTCTAGCTAGTGAGCCCAATATTGGGGGTTTTGAGGGTTTTGACTTGACAAACCCTAGAGGACGATTTGGTGGTGAAAGACTCCACCTAGCTTGTCCCAAGATTGGTCTCGTAGCTTCAATATGATCCCACACAATTCTAGTTCCATATCTACTCAGTTGTAGGAGGATTCC
The DNA here is from genome assembly GCA_032191745.1 of Picea mariana. Taxonomy (NCBI): domain Eukaryota; kingdom Viridiplantae; phylum Streptophyta; class Pinopsida; order Pinales; family Pinaceae; genus Picea; species Picea mariana. Next base: position 50,442 of record JASDQU010683076.1, read on the forward strand.
ACATCAGTTGTTTGTGAAGATAGAGAGAGGGTGCACCAATTGGGGGTTTCTAGCAAAGGGGGCGCACCATTCATTGAGGAGGGATTCGTCCTAGTTGAGGAGAAGGGATTCTGAGAATTCTAGGTATGGGTTTGCTTTGTAGGTGTCTTGGCATCATTCTTGGTGTTTTTTCGGAGTCTTTCAGTGGAGGATCGATTTTGTATTGAGAGTGGGTCGTTTTCCAAAGAGGAGGGTGCACCATTATTTGGAGGGTAGCTAGATCTAAGGATCTAGATGGTATTTTGAGGATTTGAGCACTTGGGTTCTCATTGCATCATCCCGATCTATCATTGTGGAGAGTTACAGAGCATTTGGAGGCCTCCTTCATCAGGGCCAAATTATCTAGGGCTTCAGTCATCTAGTGGGGCACACCATTCAGTGGAGGAGTTCAGATCTACAAAGGTTGAGAGGGATCTTGGAGATTCGGGAACCTGGGTTGTTCTTACCATCACTCAATCTACTGTTTGGAATCTTTATAGAGGTGATTGGACATCTTTAGCACCAGGGCCGAATTGTTGAGGAGCTTCAGTTATCTAGCAGAGCGTGGCATCTTCCAGCAGTGAGGGGTTTGGCACTTGGCATTGGTCTTCATCTCTTATCCATCCTTTGGAGGCTTATTTTGTATTGTCATGAGAATTTTGTAGCAGCTCATACTTGTCATCTATTGTCTATCATCTTGGCCATCTGTTGAGCATTCCAGATCAGCATATCCATTGTAGTAGGTTCTTCTATTTTATGAATAAAGAAGATTTGTGATGTTTTGGCCTGTCTATCATATTGCTTATGGTTGAGGTATGTTTCATGGTTGTTTATTCTTGTTCTTTTTGCATACACACATATAAACACAAGTAAACAAATAGATCAACAAATTGTTTGATGAAATACCTCACTCAAAAAAAGTTTTAAAAAGACACCAAAATAGTGATGATCCTTGCATAATGGCTTGGGATCATTACAGTGGTATCAGAGCTTAAATCCTACAAAACTGAGGGGTCTTTATGGATAGTTGGAAGAACATGGATAGGATATCCTTTGAGATATCATGTTTTGAGATCATGTATGACAACCTTAGCAAGGAAACTAAGGCTATAATAACCTTCCCACAATATGTAGCCTATAGAAATGCCCATTGGAGCAAATGGGATATTTTACAGAGGATCGTCATAGCAGGTGAAAAGAAAAAAGAAGCAGCTAGATGGTGGGAAGAACAGAGAAACCCCATGCCCAGTAGGAGAACACAACCTTGCCACTATTGCAAGGGTCTGTGGGAACCTGATCATAGGTGTAGGGATCAAAAGCACACTATGACAGGGAGGATGAGGYGTGTGTGGATGGAGCAATAGATGTTGATTCAGAGCAGTCGGATGATGACAGTGACTCTTGCACAAAGGCTAGTGATAGTGAATCTACCTCAGMGGATAGTGATGATGACTCTTGCATAGAGGCTACTGATTCTTGCACACTTGAGGAGGATGATGACCCTTGTGTAGTGGATAGGCAGTTGGATGGACAGGATGATAGCACCAGTACGTCAACAGACATATCACATGGTGTTGATGACCTTACACCCCAATAGAGGGGTGACACTAGTGAGGATTTACACGTGTTAGCACCTAGATATGATGAGCGTGCTATGGGGGATGTGACACATCTGTCACCTGTCCATACACCCATGATAGCCACATCACATGAGGAGATCAATGGCATGTTAGGTATGATGGATGAGCCTAGTATGAGGGATACACACCATGGACAAGTAGACCCATAGATCCAGGAGGAGGTACATGACGTATAGGCAGTTGACCTCACACATACAGGTCAGCTAGAGGAGATGGAGTCATAGCTATTGGAGACTCCATTGGTTGAGAAGATTGCAGAGGCTGATAGGTGGATGGAGCACTTACTTCCAGGATCAGATTGCATTGATGAGGATGCACTCTTTAGTATGTAGGATGACCATAGCATGTGTCTTGACACAACTATATGGGATCTAGGCGTAGATGATAGTAGCAGGTTGAGTGCACAAGAGGATATAGATACTCATACAGGATACAGTGCGAGTCAGATTGAGATGGCATCTAGTGATGGGATGCAGTGGCATACAAGAGTACCCATCAACACAGGAGACAATGGACAGTTCAGCACGTCATCTTATGCAGAGGATGTTTTTGGGGATTCTAGAGTTGTCACTAGTAGGACTGACACTAGCAGTGAGGGGTATGAGATGGCACCTCAGTATGACCATGATCAGGAGTCACACCACTTAGAAGCACAGTTGAGATTTAGTGAGCCTATGATTAGGGAAACCACTAGACGTATTGATGACATGCATGTAGTGATGGCAGATTACTGTTGGAGAGCATCAGTGGCACATGGTAGCTCAGATGGAGGAGTTTCCATGGATGATCTTCACACTCTCTGGGAGAGAGTATCTATGATGAGAACTAACTACCAGTAGTTGTTGACAGATAGGGATTATCTACTGAGGGTTGGTGAGATGTATCATGAGGCTCTGAGGGAGCAGGAGTTGGAGGTAGACCAACTCACAGAGGAGTTGGAGAGCACTCGAGGATTCTTGAGAGGCACACAGCCAGCTCCTTAAGAATCAGAGTCTAGATCAGATGAGTCTCTTGAGGAGATCCATCAGAGATCCACCTCATCTGTCTTAGTGGACACACAGATGTGTCAGTCAATCATGTTGATAGAGGATGTTGATGATCTAGTAGAGGAGAACCAATTGATGGGGGACACTTCCATTTCTGTCTTAGGAGTGGTTGACCTCCATGTAGATGTTGATCCAGCAACACACCCCAGATCTATGATGCAGCATGAGTCTATGGGAGACAACATGAGTATGACAAAGCATACAGTGATGAGTGATAGCTCACAGAGACATGTCAAGATGTATGACGAGATTCAAAGGGGTATAGTGCCTTGCAGAGAGGAGAGACACCTAGGGGAGTATGCAGATGTCACTCATTTACAACATCACATAGTCATGGGGGATCACCTTCACCATTTCAGTAATTTCCTGAGAGATGAGAGAGGGAGGTTGGTTGAATAACAGTTAGATGGGTTACTTCCGGTTGTATTGGATGGTTGGGATTTGGTGATGACCACAGGAGAGAATCTATCATGGATACTGATGGACAAGCTTCTGGTCGAATCGTTGGGATTGACCAAAGCATGTGACACCTCCCAGTCCTACAGTCAGCTACAGATATGTCTGTTATCCTTTTCCGAAACATTTATCATTGACAACATCATGAGGAGGATAGAAGATGAGCATAGAGGGATTTTGACAGTGATTAGTCTCACATAGGAGCAGTAAGATGAGATTGGAAGTGATAAACTTCCAAGTTTTCCTTGGGACCCAGGAGTTCGTTTTGTCAGCACAATGTTCGCATTGACCCAGGTTGCACCAAAGAGCCACACACTCCACCTTGGTTTGGTTTGGAGTGGGTCTGCAGGTACTTGTTCTATGGGGCGAAACCTTTCCTTCCACTTGATCATCATGATAGGGCATGGAGATGTTTGGATAGGTACTTCTTCTATAGAGATACCTATACAGATACAGTTTCTGGACAACAAGTTCGGTGGTCACGTGTATTTCAACTTGAGGATCCAGGCGAGGAGGATCATGTATGTATGCAGGGGATAGATAGTCCTAGACAGAGTAGTGTAGTGTCAGCAAGAGGATCGTCGACATAGGTTATCATGGGACCCAAGGATTGCAGGATTGAGAAGTTCATTGACCGACAGGGGAGAGTGGACCATTGCAAGGGAAAGTTATTCTAACTTTCGATTTAGCTTCAATGTTGAGGGTAGCACAACACTTGAGGGTGCCTCACGGAGATCTTGCAGTACCTCATTCTGACATCATCATGTCCAGTTGATGGAGACCGTGTGGATCTTGGTAGAGATTTGGAGGATGGACTCATTCCAAGATGAGGCCATGTGTCATGTGCAAGAGGTTCACAGGGCTGATATCTTTCAGGACTATGCTTCGTAGAGTATCACAGTTCACTTCCTGATATGGGATCCAAGGGGTAGAGGGTACTATTGTTCATCTTTGGATGGGTTCTACCGTGTATCCCACAGGTGGACATGGAATCCTGGTATTTTACTTGGAGGGATTTGGGTATTTCTTAAGGACAAGCAATTTTCTAGTAGGAAGGAATGTAATGTCCCCACTTTGGGACATCATAACAGTGCAGAGATTTACGATGACCTTTTGAAGGGCGAAATCGCCCGTCCGTCAACTGGGAGAGTGGAACCGGTCCGGGGTTGTCTAATAAGTCAAGCTGTTTGGGATGAACCACCCTGACGAGTTTAGCAGCTCCGTTAGTTGATCTAAGTCCTAAGAAAAAAAAAAAAAAAAACTACTCTAAACTNTTAGTTGATCTAAGTCCTAAGAAAAAAAAAAAAAAAAAACTACTCTAAACTAACTAATCTAACTAAAAATAACTATTAAAACAAACTAAACTAATCTAACTAAAAAAAGAAATAAAACAAACTAATAAACTAAACTAACTATTCTATGTATATGATCTACTAACTAATACTATACTAACTCTAACTAATTAAATATCTAACTACTAACGGAAATAAAACTTATTCACAAAATGTACAATATCTACAATTTACAGATTTGAATAAAACCTGGAAAACTCATTTATATTCTACCCTAAGACGGAGAAAGATATTTTTTGTTGATTTTATAATTTTATGAACAGAAATAAAACAAAAACTAACTAAACTAAACAACTAATATACTAATTCTAACTACAAATCTAACTAAACATATATCTAACTAAACTACTAATATCATTCTAACAAATTAAATAACAAACTGACCTAGAGAAATGCTCCAGGTTTGTCCTATGTATGATGATTATCTTAGCTGATCGAAGGGAGGAAACCCACACCGAATTATCCAGGCACTCCTTGTAAACAGAAAGCTACAATACTCTTCCAATATAATTGCAGGACAAACAAGACATACAAATTACAACAATTTTATGATTTATAAATCTTCACAGTTAGATAAACCCGTATGCAAAGATCTATATGAAATGCTTCAATTAACGAAGAAGAGAAATCTGTGATTCATTAACTGAAACAAAGTAATTTTTGTATTTTTTAAATAATGAAAGAAATCAGATATGGATAACACATTAATTAAATCATATCATTCTGCAGTAGATTATGATAGCTAAAGTAGTCTATAATCAACTGCAAATGACATGCATAAACTTGAAACAAAAGATTGATATTATGAAAGCGAAAGCTGTAGCAAAACATCAACTCCTATCTCAGTTTGTATTAGAAATCCATAGCCTGGTTCTACCAAAAGTGAGGATGATCCTTATTATAAAAAATAATAAGTATTTAAAGACCTTCCACAGGGTAAAACATCCTTGTGGAAGTTATCAAAACTGTTTACATAAAATCTGGGAAGATATCCCAAGTCTGACTAAACTAGGAACCTAAAATAAAACTAAAACACACAAACATCTCCTAGACTGTCCATCATGTCCAATGCAATTCGTATGTACCTGAAAAGGGTAAAAAATGGGCAAGTTAGAAGGATATTTTATTAATAAAATGATAAAAATCTAATTCTATAGACTAGCTACAGAATCTTGCGATTCTGTAGCTGGTCTAAATCAGACACAGAATCAACATTAAAATCAATTCAAATCTTTTAAAGAATTAAATTCAAGTATCTAATAGCTATTTGAAAGAAAAACGAATCATTCAAATCTATATTGTTATACTAATTCGAGATCAAAACAAAACTAAAATCAAATGACTACAGAGATGCACATACTCTGTTTCATTTGTTGCCACAAAGTCGGGTGAACAAAATCGTAATGAACAGTAATGAAATCATTTCATATCAAATTGAAATCGATACAATTAAAACAAATCATAGGCAATTGTTATGCTGCCTCATCAACAGGAAACACGATCGAATCCAAACAAGATCATTTTCAAATCGATATAACTGTATTGACATAACAAACAATCCATGCCATGAGAGAATTAAATCAAAACTGGCACGTAAATCAACTCAAATGAAATCATAACAAGATCAATTAGTTGATAACAGGGTTCGTAAGAGTTGTTCGATCGTTTGTTATTGCAAATTGGGGTAGACAAAATCATTCACGAAATCATTTCTTGAATTCATTTTGAAACGACTATTACCCGAATTTCCTCATACGAATTTGACAAAAATAACATAAGTCAATCTGAGTTAACAAACTCGTTTGAAAATTAAAATTAACAGAGCTGCAATCAATCCTATTTTTGATACGAATACAACTCATAAAATTGATCATACTAACTAAATATACACATCAATCCAATCAAGCGAATCGAACAACTGGGGTTTAACATAGTCATTGTGAATCAAAACCGTTCCATGATTCGGGCGTAAATATAATAGAACAGGCTTAAATGAGAATATTGTTTTCATGAAAAACATATTCATTCTTTCCAAATCAGAGTCAATCAGAGTTGTATTCCCGATTTAGAAGATTATATCAATTCAAACTCACGAAGTCGTTCCAAAATCACAACATACAAATTAAAATAGAGCCGATATAATCTAACCATAACGAAATGATACAAAATCAAAAAATGATCATGCTCTGAATTTAGCATGAAAACCTCCTGTTCAGATTAGATACCAACCAAACCCAAACTAAAACAATCCATTGATTTCATTAACTCAACATACAAATGAATCAAATCCGATGAAAACCTATCAATGGCTAAACTAGGCATGAGAAAATCGTGTATCCAAATCAAAACTTCATTTATTGTTAGCAAAGTGAAAACAATGTACAGGATGAACAACATTACGACAGAGCCATTTCAAATGATAGACAGAGCTATTTGAAAACCAAACTCACATCATTATATTAACTCGAGGAATTCACAAAATGAAATTGATACTTGAATTCATACCTGGATGACGAGCAGACGGCTTGATCATGACATTTTGGAGTTGACAACAGCTGTAGCCGATTCAACATTTCTAAATACGATGGAACCAGTGGTTCTCTACTTCCTATCAATAGCTCGAAGCTTGTTCCTTTGGCTCGTCAACACTGCAACTTGGTTTTTTAGAGATTTGATTTTCGATTGAAGTACAGGAATGTCTATATAGTATCGTTCCAACCACACATCACATTGGTCACATGACGACTGTCCGGGCTTCGAAAAAGTAGGTGAGGGTTTGGTTAAACTACCGAGGGTTTCGTTAGGTAGTTTGATCCCAGGGTAGCTAGGATTATTCTTTAGGCAAGGGGAAAGATTAGAAACGAACTCATAAGGTGGCTCGGAGTACAGACCCTGTGAATAAGGGTACTCACTAGCTAGGAAGTGTTCTATGTCAAAGTCTAAATCTTCACTAAGGACTATGGGCTTCTGCTCAACACTAGGTTTAGGCTTATTCCTATCCATCCTCGAGATAAGCCGAGCATTCTTTTTTCCTTTGCCATCAACAGTAGGGTTACCTCTAACCTTTTTGCTCACAAGATTTTTTATAGCCTCAACCTTCTCAGTTATAGCRTCGAGTAAGTCAACATCAGGGTCAGCCGAGGGTTTAGGAGAAGGCAGTAGGACATGGAAGGGCACAGGTGGCCTGACCTTAGCTTCATTAATCACAGGCTTGTCAATCTGGATAGGGTCTGTATCATCAAAACCATTTCGAGAGATAAAATCTCACCAGCTATCACCGTGGAGACTTAAGTAATGAACAACGATGAGCCTGATTAGGCCATGGTGGAACAGGATACTATCRGCCTTCTCCCTTTTAAACCTTTTTGACATTTTATAAAGGCTACGTTGGAAGTAGAAAGGCATATTCAATGGATACCCTATCAAATTCATTAACAAACGAAGGTGGTAGAGAAAAACGAGTCCATATCGACCCTAACAGGTCACGAATTGGTTAACCACCATCAAAATGYCATGCCATCGTGGTTTAAGCATGGAAATRGGAATACCTCTGTCACAGGATGTGACCTTTCGCGAGACGAACAGTAGTGGCCATGGCACCTCTTCCACTTTTGAATTTTTAAACCAACGCTAGCCCATGGCTGCTAACCTGGTGGCAGAGCTAATGAACTCTTCACTGATTTCCAACTGAACGTCACCCACCTTGGCTCTACAACCATAAAAATTCAGGGTGAATTGTTGTGCAACAAATAGATTAAAACCCTCGAATCATTGTACAAAGGTGAGCCAACCGCTATCCTCTAAGTCCTTCCGGGCATTGTCGAACAGTAGCAAGGCTTGGCTACCGTTAGGCTCAATTCGTACCACCGGTGCCATGGAGCCGAGCACACAGTGAACGAGCCAGGGTTTGAATCATAGCATACACAGGAGCAGAGTGCACGAAGGGTTACCTTAGCTAACAGAGGTGAAATAGGGATAAGGGATAGGCATAAATGACATCATGCGAAGGTGGTGGAACTATTTGTTGGCCATGCATAATAGTTATTTCCAATGGTACAACCGTCGGCGCTTATAGTTATTCAACCCACTATAGTATAGTTCAACAATTATGTCACTTGCCCGACCAATGAAATCAATGGTAAGTGTATAAACCAACGCGTGCAATCAAAGTTATGCCATAGTTTTAAACACCCAACATACAAATCGAAACCAATACCATGTGTTGGACCAATGTTCCAATGCGTTTTGAACTAGGCATCATATTGAATGATATATATCAAGGGTTTAACCATAACACTTATATATCTTTATGAAACCAATGGTCAAGTAGATCAAATTAAATAACATATAAATCCAATTGCCAATGAATCACAAACTTAATCACTCATGAAACAAAACTACATGATCAATCAAAGAATGTCAAATGAGTGCAGATCAAAAGGTCTTGCCAACTGTATAATGATAAGTAAAATGTAAGCACAGTGGGCATGTCGACAAGGAGGATAACGACAGTTCAAATAATGATTTTAATGCGACTACGAAAGACCAAGTTTTCACGCTTACAGTCGTGCAAACAAAAACGAAGGTAAATGTGCAAATGTCGCAAAAATAAAAGTGTCGTGTATTTGAGAATTGCGACGAAAAATTGATGTTTGCAAAACATTGGTGTAGGCATCTTATTAGTCAGTGGAAAATGTGAATTGGCTGCCAACATGACCAGAGTAGCCAGATGGATGTTATAGCGAGTACAGGGGTAGTTGAGAGGAATTGTGGGGTCCAACTTGCATTGATGATCATATTCCATCATTATGAGCCATTCCACACAAGTTGGATTTGGTTTTGTTGCATTCCGACGATTTCCATGATTTTTACTATTTTGAGCTATAAGTTAATTGAAATCACTGAAGAGGTCATTTTGGGCACATTACTTAGAGGACCTCTCAGTGTAATAGCTCATTGGAATCGGGAGGAGTAGCACTACAAGATGGGATGCCTAGAAGTGACTTTCAGTGGCTAGGGAAGCCACAAGGAGATAAGGAGCTTTTCAAAGGTAAAAAGATTAATTAATTAATTAAAGTGATTTAATTAATTAATTAATTATTAATAAAATGAAAGTCACTTTGGAGGGACAAGCTGAGCCAAAAGTATAAAGGTAAGGCAAGGGCCTCTTCTCATTCATTCGTGTATGTTTATCTTTTGATTTTTGGCTTCTAGCTAGTGAGCCCAATATTGGGGGTTTTGAGGGTTTTGATTTAACAAACCCTAGAGGATGATTCAGTTGTGAAATATTCCACCTAGCTTGTACCAAGCTTTCTCTCGTAGCTGCAATATGCTCCCAAACCATTCTAGTTCCATATATACTCAGTTGCAGGAGGATTCCACATCATTTGTTTGTGCAGATAGAGAGAGGGCGCACTAGTTGGGGGTTTCCAACAAAAGGGGGGCACCATTCATTGAGGAGGGATTCGTCCTAGCTGAGGAGAAGGGATTCTAGGAATTCCAGGTATTGGTTTTCTTTTGAAGGTGTCTTGGCATCATTCTTGGTGGTTTTCCGGAGCCTTTCAATGGAGGATCGATTTGTATTGAGAGTGGGTCATTTTCCCAAGAGGAGGGTGCACCATTATTTGGAGGGTAGCTAGATCTAAGGATCTAGCCAGTATTTTGAGGATCTGAGCACTTGGGTTCTCATTGCAGCGTTCTGATCTATCATTGTGGAGAGTAATAGAGAATTTGGAGGCCTCCTTCATCAGGGCCTAATTATCTAGGGCTTCAGTCATCCAGTGGGGTGCACCATTCAGTGGAGGAGTTTCGATCTATAGAGGTTGAGAGGGGTCTTGTAGATTCAGGCACCTGGGTTGTTCTTACCATCACCCATGTTGGCAAATATTTAACAGACAATGCATGCTTGTATGCTTGTCATTGATGGAAAGTATAACAATGAAGATGGCATGAGTACATAAAGTATGTAATAGATGGGCATTATGAGAAGACACAGTAGACAAGATTCGAATAAGCTCAGAAGAGATAGTGCAGAGGATTTTTGGCAGATCATTGATGGAAAAATCAGAGTAAGCGGAACAAAGTAAGCTCGGGAGGAGAAGCAACATTTTTGATCGTTGGATCCCATTTTAATTCCTGAAAGAAGGAGGACCATCAGATCTGATTGTAGACAAGAAGAACACGCAGAAGAGGAGGATAGATCTCAGGCGTCAGATCTGAGCATAAGTTTCGACCATCGTTGGATTAGGGAGAACTTGCACATTCATTAAAGAGCAAGGAGAAGTGGGCTCATAAAATCCCAAAAGAAGGAGGACCGTCCATCTTCAGGAAGGACACGTGGAAAAAGATCATCATGTCGCTGACTAGAAAGTCAAAGGAACGGGGTTCCCTAACCTCTTGAATTCGTGATATGCGAAATCATGAAACTATCTGAGCTGTTATATCGAGGTTTATTCTAGACCGTTGATCCAGTTCCATCTCGGAGTCTTGCCTTTCGTGACTTGGAGTGATGAGAACCTCCATCTAAGGAAAAACAAGATGCGAGATCATGAAAAGATCAGGACCGTCGGATCACCAAGAACGTGGACCATTGATCTGAGCTCCATCTCGAAGCTTCGCCTATCGCGGCTTGGAGAGGCAAGAAACATAACCACTGAAATCGCAATTTAATCACAGCCATCAGATCAAGGTGTGATTTGGACCATTGATCCGACTCCATTTTGAAGTTTCGCGAATCGCGACTTGGAGAGGCAATAAACATAACCACAAGAACGTCGAAATCACGATATGATCTAAGCTATTGAATCAAGATCAGATCTAAACCATCGAATCATAGGACAAGTGGCAAGTGATTGGAGTTTTGTTGATTTGGAGTCAACGAAGCATGGTGTGGAAACTTGCAAAATATGAAGCGCCTTTTTAGCACAGCCTATGGTCACCGCCGGTGGTCACGAGAAGGGAAGGAGTCAGTTCAGATAAGCTCCATTTCAGAGTTTCAAGGATCACGACTTGGAGAGTCAAGATTCCTCATCTCCATATTCACGAAATGCGAAATCATGAAAGTGCTTTATGCATAAGCGTGTGGTCACAACCATTGGGCACATCCATGAAAGATGGAGGAAGAAGCTAGAGGTGCTAAGATTCACCACAGGGATCCCGAAATGCCGAATTACGATATGGCGAAACAGGCACAAGATTTTTTATTCTTAATCCAATGGTTCAAGTGAGTTTGAATATGATCGAAGGACTACTATTCCATCTCATAGGTAATTGATCAGTTACAAATCTGTTAGCTAAATTGAGTCATGATTCTTGATCGGTTGGTGTTTCAGTTGCTTAGACAATTTTCTTTTTCCTAAGAATATGTGAAGTGTACCTGTTGTGGGTGTGGGGCATAAAATAAAAATATACAGACTGTGTGTGGTTGGTTGTTCTGGACAAAAAATGAATTAAATTGTAAGAAAGGGAAAATCACAGGATGCGCAGTGTGAGACTAAAAATATGCACAGTGTGAGATAAAACTTAGAGAAGAGTAACAGATGAGGAAAATACTTGAAGCAGAGAAGAATGACAGAATAATTTGAAGTAGAGCAGAATTGCAGAACAGACAAAAGAAGAGAATAATTGCAGAATAGTTAGAAGAAGACCAAATTTACAGAACAAAGAAGAAGTGGTAAGAATCGATTTATCTGTGTAGTTGGTTGTTTAATTATTCATTTATATTCCAAGGTGGTTGCGAGGTGCTAGGGAGGACTGTTGTCATCAGAGGTTCAAGTGGGAGCTTGAACACAAGGAATTGTAGCTCCCATCTGGTTGCAGTTAGAGAAACTAGGGTGGCAGGGTGGCGCAAGGGAGAACAAGTGTTATATGTTATACAGGTTGGAGCCTGTGTAACTGGAAGTTGGTGCTTCCAACCCGTTGGTGTTGGAACATTAAGGGAGTTCATTCTTCCTTCTAGTGGGTGCTAGAGAAACCAAAGAGTTAGTGCTCTCAAACAAGTTGGAGCTTGTAAAACAGAGGTAGTAGCCTCACATTGAGTTGGTGCTCAATTATAGATGCTGTATAGAACTTAAAAGACTGCCTATCATTTCGAAGAAGAAGAGGTTTTCTCCCTTTATGGGTTTCCTCATGAAAAATTGTCTCTGTTTATATCTTATGTGTGACTGATGCTCATTATTTATATCGTCTATATGTTGTATAATATTGATAGTCACTTGAAGAAAATTTAAGAATGGTTTAATAGATTTATTATTGTTTAAGCACAGTAACAACTGATTCACCCCCCCCCCTCTTAGTTGTAAGCTTATTGGTATCAAAGTAACAACTAATTGGTATCATAGCAGGTTCCTTTTATTCAAAGGTAGATTTGTAATCTTAAACATGACAAGTCATGAAGGGACTTCAACCTCTAAGCCCCCTCTGTTTGATGGAACAAATTTTTCCTTCTGGAAGATTAGAATGAGAACATACTTAATGGCCTTAGGTGTTGATGTTTGGGATGTAGTAGAGACTGGATATACAAAGCCTGTTGTGCTAGCATCCAAGAAAAATAAGTTAGAGTTTAGTTTTAATGCTAAGGGAATGAATGCTATCTTGAATGGACTTGTTGAAGCTGAGTTTGTAAAGGTGATGCATCTTGAAACTGCAAAAGTAATGTGGGATAAAATTATTAGCATTTATGAAGGAAATGAGAAAGTAAAAGATGCCAAACTTCAAACATACAGATTGAAATTTGAACAATTAAAGATGAATGAAGATGAAACAATTAGCAAGTATTTTTTAAGAGTTGAAGAACTTGTAAATGCCATGAAGGGTCTTGGTGAGAAGATTGAAGAACCATTTTTAGTTCAGAAGATTTTAAGATCTCTACTTGATAAATTTAATTCAAAAGTCTCTGCAATAGAAGAACTAAGAGATCTTAAAACTCTGTCCATTGATCAACTCTTAGGAACTCTAACTGCATATGAAATGAGAATTAACAAAGACAAATCCAGTACTAGAGAAGCATCTTTTAAAGCAGACAAGAATACTGATTCAGAATTAGATAATATTGAGGAAAAATTTGTGAGAAGGTTAAAGAAAGGATCAAGACAATATCAAGGGAAGTTTCCCTTCAAATTCTTTAACTGCGGTAAGATAGGTCATTTTGCATCTAAGTGTCCCCATCAGAAAAAGGACCAGAACCCTGATGATGAAAAGAAGCACAAATACAAGAAATATAATAATAAGAAAAGTTTGGTTGCAAATAATGACAATTCCTCAGAAGACACCGATATTTACTCTTCCTGTGAAGATAAGGCAAATGACTTCATGCTTATGGCCAAAGAGGATTATGATAGTAAAAGCATAGGCAGTGATGAAAATGATGAAGAAGTTGTGGTTGATATGGAAGGAGAACTGATCAGTGCACTGGAAGAAATTGACAGACTCAGAATTAAGAACAGAAAGAAAAAACAAGTGTTGATACAATTCGAGAAAGATAGTAAACATCCCGATGAAGACTTTGCCCTGCTGAAAGTGAAATTAGAAGAGGCAAAGAAAATACAAGACATACTAAAACATCAGTTGTCAGAGAAGAAATCAAGTTGTGAAGCCTTAGAAGAAGAGATAGTAAAAACAAGAAACGAAATGGAGAAGTTTAAGGGATTGTATCATCAAAAATTGCCAAGTATTAAAGCCTCAAAAGGATTAACCTCCATTCTAAATCAGCAAAGAAATTCAAAATTGAAAGTTGGATTGGGATATGAAGAAGGATCAAGTAGTGATCATCCAAGTAATACAGAACCTATCAAGTTTGTCAAATCCTCAAACATTGACAATAGTCACTTTGCAGAAACAAAGAAGGAAAATCAACCACCAATAAGGAATGAAAGAAAAATCAATACAACTGAATTTGTAGATCATTACGATTATCGGCATGAAAGAAATCGACCTCCTCAAAGAAGACAGATTTTTTCAAGGTACAAAGATTTTTTCTATGGTTATTGTTTTTTCTGCTCTAATTTTGGTCACAAAGCTATAAACTGCTCTTTAAGATTTAGATATGAACAATCAAGATATTCAATGAATAACTATCTTCCACAACAAAGATCGAGACAACCAAGCAACAAATAATCACAGACTATAAATCATGTGATGACTGGGAGAAGGACACAGGTGAAGCACAACAACAATTATAAGCATAACAATCGTTATAATCTATTATTCAGTGAACCAGAATGTTACAACTACCATAATTACGGACATAAAGCTGTAGACTGTCACTTAAAGAATTACAAGTCAGATTTGATCCCACTACTGAAAATGTCAAAGTTTGGAAGAAGAAAGTAGATGACAAGTGTGGACTAGTGCTATCAGCCCAAAGAAAAAAGAATCCCTGGTATATTGATAGTGGATTCTCCAAACACATGACTG
>JASDQU010683076.1:83301-104989 GCA_032191745.1 Picea mariana
TGGGAGAGATAGCGGTAGAACATATTGTAACAAAAAAATGAATTGTTATTTGTTTCGACCAAAGTAGACAAAAAACAATAAAAGATGTATAAGGCCAATATATATAAATATGTATACCAAAATTATTACCTTAATGAAGGTATCCCAATCATGTGTTTTTACCCCACCAAATTCACCTTTCTTCGTTAAGATATTGTTTATGTTTGAAGCAAAACCCATGGGAAATTTAATTCTTTGAATGACCTCTTTTACATCATTTCTTTGTTGCTCTTTTAATAACCATGGAAGGTTATTTCAGTCTAGTACTCCATCTGATCTATTTGAATATTGGATCACTCTTCGCACAGCATGATTGGCTTCTTGAATGTTAGTTCAAATTTTGACAAGTTTTTCTTTGTCCCTCCTACCATCTATGATTTGCCATAACGTTTCTCTCACATTCTTCCCGATATGTATTGTATAAAAAAAATGAGATATTTTTATCTCCTCATAGTAGGGGAACCTCATGAATTGAGTGGAATAACATTTCATTCCTTGTGGAAGCCCATTATTAATACCTTCATGATGATGGTGAACTTCATGAAGCATAAAATAAATCACAAAAATAATTATCAAATACGGTAAAATAAATTCAATGATTAAAATAAACATTCAAAACATTACATGATCTACGATACATAAAGAAATTGAGTACCTTGACGATTTCTATTATATTCCAACCTCCATAGATAAGGTTTCATTCTTCGTGGTTTTAAACCAGTCTCTTCTTTGCCATTGAAAAGATATTTTTCAGTAGTACGATACCTATGGTTCTTAGGGAGGAGGTGCCTATACTCATCAAACACCACCTTTCCTAAAATTTTTGAATGAGGATACTTCATCTTAGGGCCACAAACTAGACATGCAAATTTACCTTTTGTTTGAAGACCTGAAAGAAATGAATTAATGTCAATTATACGATGAGATTATTTAAAAATTAAACATGCACCATGATAAAATTAAAAACTTATATAGTATTAAAGAGAAATATTAGAATGATACATACCACAAAAATGTGTTAGTCCAGGGGCATCATGAATTGTCCATAAAATTATTCCACAGAATTTAAATTTCTTCTCCCCGACTGATTTACATATGTCATACATTGTGATGCCAAACCATAATTTTAGTAGCTCGTCAATAAGAGGCTTGATATATACATTCATATATTTAACCTAGTACTTACCTAATTGTTTGAAATTACACATAATTACTATAAGAATGATATCATGTAATATATATAAGTAAATAAATAAACATAAAATATTATGCAAAAATTGAAACAAATGAAAATCTTACATTCAAAAAATTAATGTAAACAAATACATGGAACAATCATTGTCAACATTATGTGCTCCCTCTTTATTGACATCCAAGGAGGAATGTTATTGTTGATAAAAAAAGGTAGGCCACACTGAGTAAATAGACCTAATCTCTTCGAATGGATTAACACCATCAATTGCCAATGAAAGCCTAGCATTTCGAGGTTCATCTTTGAAATATTCCCATTTTTCCTCAATTTCCCTAAATGCAAAACCATCAGAAGGCATTCAAAGAAAACCATCTCCACTTCTATTACATGCATGGTAATCAATGAGTGTGCTATGCTTTCACACCTGAACAATCGATGCAAACGTGGAATTATGGGAATATAATGAAGAATATTTTGAGTCACCCTTTTTGTTACTTGATCGGTTCGATATCTACTGATAAGACATTGAGTACATTCTATTTTCGAAGAATGTTGCCCAAAATATATAATATGATCATTAGGACATGCATGTATAGCTTCATAATCCATTCCAATGTCTTTCATAATGACATGCAAACCTTGATATATGTGAGGTAAAATATTTGACGATGGTAACAAAAATTCACCTAACAATCTACAACATAACAAATAGCTAGTTAATGTAAAGAATATTAATTGTAAAAATTGCATTCTTATTTTACACATTAATTAACACTAAAAAAAATAGAAAAAAACAACATTTATGTATAATATGAGATGAAACATATTACATACCTTAGGATCTGTGTCATACAAGTGTTCAACAAATTATTCAAAACCTTTAAGTTCACTAGCAACAATGTAGCAGAGATAAGATTTTCTCTTGATCCTTCATAAAGTTGTTTATCTTCCTTTTCTAATATAGGTTCATCATAAATACCAACATTGTCCCCATCCTCATCCATCTGCGAAAAAAAATATTGGATCATTTGATTTGTCCCGTCATCTTCTTCCATGAGATCATTAACTTGATTTGTCCCATCATCTTCTTCCATAAGATCCTCATTTTCTTGGTCATGTTCCTCATCTTGTACAACATCATTTCTACTACTACTTGGTGCAATATTTTGTGGAAAGTTAGAGGGCAACTCTAACTTTATAATTACCAACAATCATGGAAAATTAGTGTATACTATAACAAACATTAAAACAATATATATACATATATATATAATTTTATATATAATTGAAAATATAAAAATAGATAACGAATATATAGCTAATTACCATGGGATGATATTCATTCGATGCGCCATCAATGTGCCCATATTTCCTACAATGTTTTGTAGTTGTTGCTATTAAAATTCTTATGGGACGTATGAGGCAACACTTTTTGCAAGGGAAATAACATCTACCATCACCCTTTTCACCTGCATTACCTTTTTCCCCACCTCTAATTATATTCTGTGACATTCTTCCACACAACTTCCACACAAAAATACCCTTTTGGAACCATCGTTGTTATAGCAAAATTGTCACAACATCTTTAAATCATCAAATATTTATAGGTCAAGTTAGGTCACTTTCGTCACAATTGCGAGGACAATGACCTAAATATAACTAACTAGTTTTTATATTTAGATCACTTTTTCAAAGTGTATAATGGTTATAATGGTCATATCATCGCTCTTATGATGAACGTTGACTATATCAATTTAGACTTTGTCAAAATGTATAATGGTTAATATGGATAGTATCAAAGAGTGTAATGGTCAATAGATAGCATCACTCTTGTGATGAATACACATGTTCATCGAAATAGAGATAATAGTCCACTATCTTCATGATCGTTGCAAAATAGATGAAAGTTTGATTCCATTGAGAGAGTGACGAATATGGGCTGGATTTAGAACAAAATTGAAAAAATGTACTTTTTCTCTTGAATTTTGCAACAAAAGAGTACTTTCGTCGCAAATTTTTCAATATGTAGTAGTGGTACCCTCCAAACATTGGATTCTTATGCAACATCAATGGAGGATGAATTACCAAATTAAACTTATCAACTTGAAGAAAACAATTAGGACTTGGCCTCTGTAGGAACTTGCTAAGAAGTGAATATGAAGTAGACGAATATAGAATAAATCAATTTTTTTGTTTAGGGAAAAAGGAAAAAATTGTGGGAATTCTCTCTTTTATTAATTATACTTATGGATAAATAACAATGCTAACCAGTGAGAGGAAAAAAATGGCAGATGTAAATAATTTTTTTTTCTAAGTTATCCAAGTGTAATGCAAACTAGAGCATAATAGAGACATTTCAAAGAAATAAAATTTATCCTTCTAATGTATTTTCATGTCGCTTATTTTGTGGGTGTTGTGACTTGGAAATTTTAAGACTTTAACAAATTTCTCCTCCACGTTCTCCTTTAGGGTGTTTTTTTTTTTCATTATGTGATAGAGGAAAAAAAAAATGCATCACTTGTAGGAAGTCACCACTACAAGAATGAGATGGTATCAATTTGAGCACAAATAATCAACTGGATTTATTGTTGCATAATGAAGAACAAATATGATTGGATTTTTTTTATCATACCTTTACCATAACAAAAGAAAGAGACAATTTCCATTTTTGTAAGCATTTTTGTGTTACAAACATAAACCTAGATATATCATATCTTTGAGAATTTATGGTACCTCACTCACTATGATTTAAGTGCAATGATATATAATTTAAGGATGTTATAACTTAACCAATTTCTGAGTGACACAAAGTCTTCAAATAGGGTTTCTTTCATTGTCTTTGACAAGTAGAGGAGCAAAAAAATAGGTCAGCACAATGGCCTCCCAAAATTTGGAATCACATAAAAATAGATTCAATGTTGTATTGACTAGTGATGATTTCATTCGCCATCTAAATGTTTTTTAACTTACAACTCCGATTAACCAAAATTTCAAAGATATAAACACAATATCGTCTAGATTCACAAAACTCTTTTCCTACCATATGAAATACTAAATAACATAGGGATAGGAAATTGTAAATCATGTATCCCATTTTTTAAAAGAAACTCATCTCCATGCTCTGTTATTATGGGAATTCATTGTTAATTATGTGCTCTCATTGATTTCCATTTCACAACTTTGCAGGTTGCTTGAGTTGTCAATAAATTCTACAATATGTTGAATATTCACAACCACTAGATTGTTTTGAAATGGGATAAATATGTTGAACAAATTACCTCACTAATTGATTCTTGTTAGTATGTTGAGATACATAATGATAAGAGTGATATCATGGGTTATCCTTTAGCTACAATGGCTCTTCTATCAGTGGCAGAAAGACAACTATGTTGTAGTCATCAAGTAATTTTCCAACATGTAGAAGAAAGGACATATGGGCCAATGCAATTTACAGTAGAAAGAGCATTGATTTGAGGTTTTTGTTGGGAATTCCAGCACCAAAACATCAACAACAATCTATTATAGAATGTAAAGGATTCCATACATACCCTATCTACCAAAATACTAAAATATATTATTATTCTAAGTTCTATTAAAATGATTAGCACCAGTGGTTTTGTAGTCACTAATTTTTCTCAAAGAATGCCATCAAAAGACCCAAAGGATAACACCTCACTAGGATAAAATGTTTGAAAAAAAAATATCATAATTATCTAGGAGATGCCTTCTAGAAGCATACACAATAGGGTTTTATATCTATAACTCTCTTAATCAATATTATTGTTTTTAACCCTAAAAGTGGGGCATTCCCCATCTTGCACTATTTTGACCATATCAAGACAGGTCTTCCTACAATCTGTCTTAATTAATGGAGAAATATCCTTTATTTAATCATACAATAGACTGAATATAATTCTTCAGAATGGATTTTTTATAAAGGGAAAATAATATTGTATATGATTTGCAAAGTCCCTAAGGAGATGAGGTACATTTTTCAAACTTGTTGGAGATACACCTCCAAATATGGATGTAAAGAACACAAAGAAGGGTAATCATAGATCTGTCTCATTTGGATGATACGACTACTAGCTATTGTATTATTTCTATAACTAATCCCTCAATACTGATATATGAAAATCACATTGAACGGATCTAGAAGCCCAAATATATGCTTCTATGCAATTTATGTCAAGGATACTGACTTTTAAAGAACAATTATCGATACATAGAAATTTTATTGTCAATTTTATTGATGTTTTTTTAGATTCCTTTTGAACATAACAAAAACCTAATGGAACACATTTTTAGGTTTGAATGCCCTAGTTTTTCAAGAAATTTTTTAAAAAGAATGTCTTGATGCTATCAAATGGTAGTGAATGCATCCTAATTACTAGTGGCTTACTCTCACACATGTTCCCTTTATACAATCATTTTTATGCATGATCAAATCTAGAATGACTCATCCATAGGTGTATACTTTGACTTGTAAGAACAATTCAGCCCAAGGAAATCTGGAGGACCTCTGAAATATGTTCATAACAACAACACCTAATACTAGAAATAGAAGTTAGGAATCAAAATAATAGAGCCACATCATGTTTCATATTTGAGATAAATATGAGGTGTTTTCATGACTGCTATCATCTACAACATTGTGTCAATTCATCCTATAGTACATACTAGAGTAATAACTGTCAATACCATGCATATTTTTCAAGATGGGAGATCGTAACAACATGCACAAACATATAGTGTTTTATATATATATCCGGTTACCATACTCAGAATAGTCCCTTTCTAGGGTGACTTTGATGCCATAATCACCTCGTTGGTCCTAATATGTATATACTATGGAATACTAGATTATGTATTTATATGAATATTCCCATTTATTAACCCCCAAAATGATAGAAAACATATGGGTTGGCCCTAGTGTGTTCTACCATAGGTCAGCCCCATCCACATTTCCATCTATACATTTATGTCGGTTGTAACGACCCTCTGTTATGCCTAAGAAAAGTCGAAGCACTGAAGGTAAAAAAAAATCCACATTAAGAAATTAACATCAGCACACGATCATGGAAACACCTAATTAAAAGCATCATAAGTAAAACAATGCCCATTACTCATCATGGAAATCAGTAATGATGCGATCAACATGTCGATGAAGGATAAAGACACATAACACAAATAACAGAGAAGATTAGCACATCATAAAATCTTGAAGCAAATTTACAACAACGTTCAATCAGATAACAAAAATAAAGGACTACTTGCTAAACCAATCAAGTTGACAAACAACTAGACAAATAAATCAATATTTAACGTCAATTAATCAAAGCTCAAGAGAAATCATCAACCTAATTTCCTCGTGTGTAAGTAATTCTATTTACAGAACTCAACATCCATCAACATTAATTTCAAGATGCAAAACTAAGAAAATACATAACCGATCATACAACCACTTTTGATAACTGGCGCAAGGAAATCAATCGCTCCATAATTTACTTAATAACCTTATTCCAAGGTGAAAGTAGTAATCAAATCCCAAGCAATCATAATTTAACATAGTTAAAGGTGAAAGAGTAAAATGATTACTGAATCAACCAACATCCACATAATTATCGATGCATGAGTAACTGTCAACTTTTCTTTTCAAGTCACAAGGGTAATCATCAATTCTATCTACAAGTCACAATTAAATCCAAATACTAACTAAATTACACCATCATTAAATTATGGTGCTAGGAATTCTAGGTACTTAATCATTACCCTACAACAAATTGATCATCTAGTAACAAGAATAATGCTCACACAACTCCAACAAATTACCAAGATATTTAAACTTATCCTTTTCCAGTAAAGTTCAAGAGCGCAAGGGGTAAGATAAAAGCACCTAAGGTACCACTAAATTCTTGATCCGCGTAGTTGATTTTATTGACTCAAACAATGTGTCACTACCCCTAAGGGAGTCAAGTTTCCTTTGCAAGTAGCACCAATAATTTTTAACAAGATAAGAAGAACTATACTAAAAAGGGATTCTTGTGCAGCGAAGCCCAAGGTGTACAATATAATCATTTTTCTAACTTATTCGATGATGTGCAACTTGTGCGAATCCTTAAGAATACTGAATGCACAAGGCACTTTATAAAAACATTAAATTAAGGTTAAGACAACCATTAAAACAATTACAGTTGAATCACGCATAAATAAACTTAAATGGAAAGTCTACTCCATTTACTAAATAAACATCTTAGTAAGGAAGCCACCCTAATAAGCGTTAAACAATCCTTTACAAGATACTAAGACATCCTTCTCAATCATCTACGTTGATGGGCACTTTTAGGAACATCAAAAATTAAGTTTAACCAAGGAATACAAAAGGTGTTTTCTCCTTAGTCCTTTAGTGTATTTTCCTAGCCTTCTAGTGTTATGGTGTTGATGGTATTTACACTATATAAAATCTTTCCTTAACCGGGCTCTCAGCATTCTGGGGATGATTATTCATTCCCATCCCTAACTCAACAAACGTTGTGGTGACAAAGTTTATTATAGAAAGAAAGAAAGTATTTTTAACATCCACGAGGCTAAAAATATCCTATGGGACAGATTGCTTTTCCATTTGGATTTTGTATTCATCCCTTTTCCTATGAATTTTTACAATAACCTCTCCTAGCTTCTTGACAAACTCTTCGTTGAATAGATTATCCCAAAAACTAGCTGCCAGAATACCTGTATAATTTTCCCTACTGTCTTTGAAGGCTTCACATTCTAAAATGAATTGTTTTTTTGTTTCCACTTTTCCAGAAGAGCACAAAATACATACTCTTTCCTCAGACATTTCTTTTGGCCTTTTCTAGTGCCCTGTTTCACAACGGAGTTGATGAGAATTAGTCCTTAATTGAGCAATAAGAATTTTAGATCTCCAAGAAATATTTCCCCCTATGTACGAATTGCGTTGATGGTTATGAATGGGGTTAAACTCTTCAATGTAGTGATTATTCTTTCTCCCCATATCTTTCTCCCAAGTGCATTTGTGGAACTTATCCATAAAATTTGTTTTTATCTCTTTACTATTTGTAGGACACATGATCAAGGAAATGCCCCATTTGCTAAACCATTTGCTATTTTGTCACATCCAAGTCTTCTTTCTTTTGCACAATCTCTCACTAAACACAACATTAGGCCATCTACCCTCTTCCATTTGCTCATTTTTTTTCAAATACCTTATGACTCACACCATATCAATTGCTTCAATAGGAGAAACCCCTATTTCACTTAACAGGATAGCATAAGAAACTACACTTTTAATTTTGAATTTGTTTGTAATCAAATGCTTTTGAATTTTCCCAATTTGTTTCCACTACATCTCGGTTGTGTTGTTGGCCCACAGTTCACAGCCGTAAAGAATCACCGGAATCACTAGAAGCCCAAAAATAATTAGAGTGGTTTTCTAGTCTCACAGCTCTACCTCTCTACACCTATTTTTAAAAGCATATAATGCTTTCCAACCCCCTAAAGTTCTTTTCTTTATACAACCATCCCAACTTAAATTTCCGTAGAAGTAAATTATGAGGTATTTGTAGTCTACAACTTCTTCCAGAATGTTTCCTTCAATGTAGAACTTATGTTGGTTATGGTTTCTTTTGTTAGAGAAAACCACTACTTTCGTTTTACTAATATTGACTTGCATCCCCACCCTTCTACAAAAATGCTCAAGGGAACATAAGTGCTCTTGCAAACCAAGAGTCGATTTAGCAATCAATATAAGGTCATCTGTGTACAAAAGAAGCCTTATAACGAACTTGCCCAAATGGATACCGTCACCCCCTTGCAAAATTACCCACTCTTCAAGCTTGTCACTATATAAACCAAAAAGGGTAGGAGACAATGGGCAACCTTGCTTGACCCCGATATCGCTTCTAAAATTTTCAGAAATGCCAGCTCAAGTTCTAATTTTTAATTTTACCTCTTCATACAGCCTATGCACAACTACTCTCAAATGCCTGGGAACCCTTAGTTCCTCCATTATGCCCCAAATGTTATCCCTAGGAACCGTGTCAAAGGATTTTTTGAAATCAACAAAGCAACACAAAACTTCTTCCTTTTTTTCCCAAACTTTTTCAATGATGTGCCTTAAAGTTATGCAATGATCAACTGTGGAATGTTTAGGTCTCAAACCTTCTTTCCCTTTAGCATGTTTATCTCTTTCTTCTGCCCACTTTCTGATTTTATTTTCTAACATTCTTCCAAATAAATTTGCAAGCAAGGGGTTTATCATTATGGTTCTATAATTGGAGGGATTATTGACGTCACCACTCTTGAAAAGAGGTATTTCCATACTAGTTTTCCAATCTGTGGGGAACCCCTGCTATATGATGTTGTTGAATTTTTTTTTGTTGTGAGGTGAAAGAATTTTTAAGCCCCACTTTAGACACTCTGCTTGAAGTTCATCTAAGTCTTTTTCTTTTACAGTGCCCAACCTCTTGATACCCATCTCTACCTCTTGCACTATGAAGAGTTTTGTGTCTATGTTGACCAAGGGAGGAGGGTCAACCTTGGGATCCTTCTCATAAAGTTGTCTTGCATAGAGAACCATTTAGAAGCTGTAATGTTGTTTTTACTTTGCATAGTTTTCGGTTGGAGCTCCTTCCAGAATAGTTTGGGGTTATTTTTCCCAAGGAATATTAGTTCTTCTCTCCTCAAAACCATGAAATCATCCTTTTTGTTTCTTAATATATTCTTGTAAGCTTTGAGATTTCTGTTATCCTTGTCTAATTCCTTCCACCTTATCCTTGCCTTTTTGCATTCCTCGTCAAACCAAGCATTAACTGGAAAAAAATTTGTTTCAAACTTCTTAATTTTTTCTCTTTTGCACTCAGCAAGTTCGCTTGAATTAAATGTGTTAATCTGTGAATATGAAGGCCATGAAATGAGATTTCATCCTTCTCGAAGAGCCTTTCTAAATTTTTTTTGAAGGTATTACAATTCTCTAGAGTCAAAAGAATTATGCCATTTGGGGGATTTTGTTGAACACACTGAGTTTTTGACCCTAATTGCTTCTTTCCATTCCAAGAGAAACTTAAATAAATTGGCTTGTGATATGATTTTAAGTCCCAAATTTGATCCCTAATCAACACTACCTCCATTTTCCCACACAAACTAAGCGAGAAAATTGCATAATCTACTACACTTGCTCCATTGTAAGCATTGCAAAGGAAATTACTGGACTTTTCCCATCTAGTCAAACCATTACAAATGAATAAATCGAAAGCCCCACATAGTGTAAGCAATTGTTCTCCAAAGAGATTGCAGCCTTTATCCTCTAAAATTCATTCCCACTGATGATTACTCTCTTCTGTAAGCTAGATAGGGTCACCGTCTTCTTTGCAACAAAGAATGCTAGCGTGTTCACCTGCAGTTCTAGCATTGAAATCCCCCACTATAAGGACTTCACCTAGATGAGAATATATTGCAATATATGTTTTTAGGTCTGTAAAGGGATCTTTGTGGTCAAGCCCTCTACTTTTGTAGATTTTTTAAACTTGCGGCGCAAAATAACATGCTGTAATTCTGATGTGATTTCCATTTTCTGATATTTTAAGCCAGACAAATTTCTTATTTGGCTCTTCTTTTTATAGCTAAATGAAATGAACTTATTTTTCTCTTACCAATACCCTGATACCCCCATGCCCTTTTCCATTCCCTGCTTCCTTGTTCCACAACTATCTTATAATGCCCTTCAAACAAAGGTGTCTTGCACCCTTCATGCTCATGTGTTTCTCTGAGGCAAATTATGTCTCTATCTTTTGCAATAGGCCCTAACCGAGGTCCTCGTCTCCATGGGTAACCCATGCAGTTCCAACAAACTAATCTTAAGGAAACCTGAGTATGACTTGATTGCTATTTGTTTTGACATGCAAGACTCACAATTCCGTCTTTGTCCTTGCTTGCCCATACTGACCTTACTTCCTCATTTCTTGCTGAAGATTTTGTTGCCTCTTCTTTGCTATCATTTTGCTGCCTTGTTTTGGAAGGGTTCCAAATTGTGCTATCACAACTTAACTTTATAAATCCATGCTCTTTTTCCCTCATCTCTTGCTTCCCTAACTTTTGTCGCTTCGACCCTCCTTTCCTCTTGTTTTCTTACAGTTAAGTCTTCTTCTAGAAAAATCCAATAACCCTTCAAGAAATTCTTCCTTCTTAGAATGAGATCTTTATCACGCAAGTTGGGAAATCGATGGTGAACCTCATTATTCATACCATGCAACCGAGGGAGCCCACTGGTCAATACAAGCAGAACACGAAGACCCTTGTTCTTGTGCCACCGAAAGGGAGATTCATCCTTTAAGGAAATTAGAGGCTAGGTAATAAGATGACAACTGGTTAAGGGTAAGTAGGTGCAAGGAAAATTTTGAAAGTTGGTTAAGGGCAGCAGTCCATGAAATCACAGGTAAAATGAAAATGCAAACACAAAGGAATAGTGGTTATAGGGAAATGTAGTGATTTCCTCTGGAGAGTTGACCAAGATAGATCAAGAATGGCTAAACAATTATGGACAATTCACAGGGAGAATTAACAAAATGCAGGGAAGTCTTCCATAGGATTCGCCAGGGAGAGGAGCGAGGTAGTGTAACAGATGCATGTTTAAACGTAGTGTTGGGAGAGATTGGAAAAATGTGTGGCTACAAATCTAGTTGATTATACAATTAATTTGGGGTAGAGAAACACATAAAGGAAATTTTCGGCCAAAATCGAGTAGTGAAATCGGTTCTAAGGGCCACTTCACACAGATAATTTTAAAAATGAAATAGAATTGATTTCCTTCGCTCTTACCCAACATTTTGTCAAATATTTGGGCTAATCTTGAAGTCAGACAATTTGATTATAAAATTAAAGTGTTTAGCATCATATTAAAATTTAAGACAAAATCGACATATCATGAAAAATTATTTCCTTCAACTTACCAGTTATTGCGAAGCCGTGCTGAGTTAGAGAAAAGGTGTTAAAATTTAAAGATTTTCAAATTACTGGAACAACCTCTTCCGATAAAAATATGAAACCGTATTAATTGCAATTTCTCCAATAAATATCTCCAAATTCGCGGACTAGCATCTTTTAAAAATTTACGCCTCCATTGTTTTAATGTCTGTAATTTTAAGATGATATATGCTCGGAAATTATTTTTTGAAAATAATAATATTATTTAAGGTCACTCGAACAGGAAGGCATGAGAAGTGTCGAATTTCCATCCTATCAGGTAGTGTTCCACACTCTCAATACATACACGATGTCTAACAACTCCAAATCGTGCGTTGCGTATTTCACCTCATGCTTCCTTAACTTCCTCGAGATATAAGCGAT
This sequence comes from Picea mariana, assembly GCA_032191745.1. Lineage (NCBI taxonomy): Eukaryota > Viridiplantae > Streptophyta > Pinopsida > Pinales > Pinaceae > Picea > Picea mariana. Next base: position 95,897 of record JASDQU010683076.1, read on the forward strand.
CACTCAATCATCTTGCCTCAAGACTCTGTATAATACTTCCTTGGATGTGTCAATGCATACCAAGAATCCCTCATGCATGCCAGGGACCTTTATTATTGACGTTGTCGTCAATAGTTCCTTGAGCCTTCGAAATTCTTCCACACAAACTTCTTGCTCTTCTTCTTCAATTCTATAATCAGATATTTTATCTTCGAATAACCCTTGATGAACCATCGATAATATCCCACTAAAATCATGATGCTACACACTTATGGGACATTCATCGACACAAGCCACTCCACAATAGCCTCTACCTTTATTGGATAAAAAATGATGCCTTTGCTAGACATAACATGCCCTATGCAATGAATCTTTGATATCCTTGCAACTGCTTCCCGCAATTTGTTCTCTCGCAACACTGTAGTACCAAGTGTAAAAGTTCATCCTGATCTTCCATCATCTGAGAAAATATCAAAATGTCATCAAGGAATACTCAACAGTAGTCAAGCAGAGTCTCCATGACCCATTCATCTTATGTATGAAATTAATAGGAGCACTCCAAGGCAATACACTTGGACGTATAAGTCCTAGGTCCAACAACTCCTTTAGTTTCACTTTCAACTCTTGTAACTTAGGGGTCGACATCTGATAAGGATTTATTGCCATCGGTTCAGTTCCAGGTTTTAGGTCGATGGTAAATTCCATATTGTCTTTGGGCGGCACACATGGTAATTCTTTTGGGAAACACGTCTGCAAACTCTCATATTACCGGAAGGTCTTCTAATCCTCCTGCCACACCTTTGACTTTTGATGCTAAGTATGCATATAAATTGCATCCTTGTACGTGCACTCTTGTAGTTGTAAGGAAGAATGAACCTAGAGGATACTCCTTGTTTTCTTCCTACAATCACACTTCTATATCCTTCATAGATGGCCCAACTCAATCACCTCACCTTACCATTGAGTATCACATGATGCGATTCCCACCAGTCCCTATTGATCGTGTTGTCATAAGATCTTAAGATCGTGATGTAGGTAGGACTTCGTTACACTATCTAAAGGTTAAAGCAATAGTTCATACCCCTTTAAAGAAAAGGTTAAAGATGTCCAAATTATTGGAACAACGTATTCCCATAAAAATATGGAACCGTATTAATTGCATTTTCTCCAATAAATATCTCCAAATTTGTAGACTAAAAGATTTGAAAAATTTATGCTTCCACCATTTTAATGTCTGTAATTTTAAGATGATATATGCTCATGAGTTATTTCTATGAATATAATAATCTTATTTAAGGTCTCTATAAAGGAACGAGAAGCATTCAAATATGCTACTGAAACTATGAGATTAAATGCATCAATGGATAGTTGTGAAAGAAACTTGTCATGAGCTAAAATTTAGATGAAATGTGGGCAAGGAATGAAGGCGAGAAGCCACAGAATCCATGAAGAAGGATGAGAAGAGACGAGATGATGTGAAATCCATTGAAAATGCCAGAGGCCAGAGGGATTTGATCCTTGGACCTCACCTTGCCAAAAACAATCAAGAGAGATATGACTGTGTATGTGGGGGCGCTATCTAGAGATTGCTTTTTTTTTTTTTAATTCGAAGGAAGGAAGAGGGTGTAAAATTGAGTACAATCATCATGTTCTAATTAAAAACACATAATTAAAAGTTGTTGAGGTAAGGATTGTACCTGTGGTTTATGTAAATGCAGAAGTTAGAACTCTCACACAGTGACCCTTGAGGGCCGAAAAATTATAGGCACAGAGGTGAAGGATGGAATCTATGACAAGTTGTTCCTAAATCGTAGAAGTTAATATAGTTGAACTGCAAGGTATCCCTCCAAGAGGGTCTCAAGGTGTGGGAGAATCATTTTTTTTTCTTTAATACACAACACTAAAAATCCAACCTAGAAAATAATCAGCATTCAACATCAATAACGAGCTAAATGGATGGCGTAAAAACATTGAGAAGTGAAGGTAGATTCCCTGGGTAAGATGAGAGAATTTTTTTGATCAAGGGATAATATTTGTTGGGGAAACCCAGTAAACTCATAGAGGCGCTGAGTGGAAAAAGCCAGGATGTATTTCTCATAAAAATCTCATGGAAGGCATGCCAACTCAGAGATATTGAAGGAAAATAATCGCAGGAATAACACCCAAAATAATTTACGATATACATTTAGTGCCTTGGATCTGAAATTATAATTCTAATTTATATTGGCAACATAACTAAATCCAAGATGGAAGACATTTCAAATGAATTATAAATTGCCAACTATCATTCCAGAAACTCAATACAATATGCATTAATATCGATATTCATATACAATTTTTTTTAAACTAATTTACCAATGAAAAATTACACCTACTTACCATAACCGAAGGCAAAAAATATGAAGTTGTTGTCCCACACTTGCACTCCATCCAAATCCTTATTTCTAACCACTGAGACCTTACTGGTGCCTCCCATCCAATAGTAAGGGTACTCTTCTTCCCTCGGAGCCCCTCGAGCCGCAAAGGGGCCACACACACAAACCAAAGAAAACTAGCTCCCAACTCACCTCACAAGGACAAGCTACCACTCTCTAATCGAGTTGGGCATCCCAACTCCCACAAGAAAAATAAGTCAAGAAAAATATTGGCAGTGTATCCTTACTCCTACTAGATGTGCCCCCTTCTCCTCCTTCACCATTTCTTTTATAGAGTTTTCTTAGTGACTTGTTTCCAAAATGCACACTAAATTCTTTTTATTAATTTATTTATAGGAAAATTCTTCCCCGTACAGTTGTCACTTGATCCCTTAGTTGCACAAGAAATTAATTAATTAACTAATTTAAATGGCCAACTTCCCTCACCCACCCAAAAGCATTCCTAAAAATGCTCCTCTATGTCCCTTTATTCCCTTACATTCATTTTAATGATTGGTGCCTTTCTTAAAGCCTAGTTGAGTTAGAAATTAGAAAATTCTCTAGGCTAGATCCCCTTCTATGTTCCACATTCCCCTTTTCTTTAAGTTTCCCTTTTTGGTCTAAGTTTTGAATTAACAAGTTTCTACTTAGTCAACAATTATTTTTTTAAATATTTTAATCCTGCATTGAAATTTTTATTTAATTATTATGTTTGAATTTTCTTCATCCCCCCTCTTGTCTATTTAGTTTTTTTTTGGTTCAAAAGTCCTAATTAGACCTAGGATTCAATTTACCAGGCACGTGAAATGATCCCATTGTTAAGACAACAATCGAGCATAGAAAGTACACTATTTTTTTTCCTTTATCTTTTATTTAGAACACAAGGCAAGTAAATTCAATAATACGAGCAAACATCACATCTCGACAATGAACACAACACACACACTACATTCCACACAACACACACACTACACTCCACATACCAACATAACGACCTATCATACTATCACATCAAGCATCTTGAAGCAACATAATCTGATCAAACAAACAAAGAAATAAATGACTACCCGTCCATACTTCTCTGCAATGTTAGGACCTCCAGGACACATAAGCAACTCTCAAGCCCAGGTTCCCATCGATTTTGAGCATTTAAGGTATGAAGGTTGGTGACTCTTTTGAGTAACAAGGAGGTGTCTACATCCCGCTCGACACAAGCATGACCACGCCTACTAAGCTAAAGGCATCATGAAGTAACCAAACACAACAACATCAATGACACAAGTAACTAGAACCTTCACGATGATCGAGGAACAATCACATCAAAGCATTACAAAACAATGTACAAAACCTTAATTGCAATAAACAACATCACCCTCATCAGGAAGCGCATGACCCAAGCCAAGTAATATATGTGCTTATCAATCAACACATGCCATGATCTTGTCTTAAAAATTCATGTCGCCACCTTGTGACAAGTGCACTCGGAACCCAAGCGCAACATAAAAATTATAAGCCTTTAATCAAGACACAAACCAACGCGCCAAAGTACCAAATTAAACTGTCAACATATTACAAAAATTATAAACAAGCACTCAATTAACTAGCTAAACAAGGCGCAGGGTGACTACCTTCCATACATTTAATTGTGCAACAAGTATATAGATTTATGATTTCTTACGAGGCAATTCTTATGTAGTTTCTTTTTATTGCGCAATGGTCTAGATGGGTCTCATTAACAATTTTACCACCAAGACTATAACAAAGATCATAAAGAATATAACAAGCTCATAGTAACCAACCACATATCTAAAGATAAAACATATAAAAATATTCATGTAATATTTATACCTCTCCAACAAAGGGTTTATTAATCAATATAAATCAACTGCATTTTTCATAGCTTCTCCAACTCCATATTAAAACAAAAAACCCTAAACCTTTAAAGGTAAAACTTTTATCTGAATTATAATTAAATAAAAAATAAGATTAGACAATCAAAAAAAATAAAAAATAAAAATAAAAATAAAAATAAAAAATCCATTCCTTACTTAAGTAATAATTCTTCCCTATTTTCTATTTTAAAATACACCACCCCTCTACCTTTATGAAGAATAAAATATCTTCTAATTAATATATCAACATTACATATCAATATACCTATGACATTAATACATAAAATTACATAAAATCATTGATTTACTACACTATTTAATTCATTATACCTCATGGACATAAAGTAAACAATGCTTCCCTACTCTCCTTTCAACATACCACCCTTTAAAACATTATAAAGAAGAAAGTCTCTTATAATTAAATAATATTTAATTACCATTAATAATTTACGATTAACATATAACCATGCTTCCCTACTTACCCTTTTAAATTACAACCTTTAAAACATTATAAGGAAGGAGCATCTTATAATTACATCAAAAACAAAATCAATTATTACCACATGCAACAATTATAAAATTCATTGTAAAATCAATTTTAATCTCTACTCCCATTCCCAAGTTCTTCTACTTAGTGACTATTACAACAGTTATAAAAATCATTAAAATAAATTATAATCGTGTGGCTATTCACATGTTCTTATAAGTTTTAAACATAAAGTGTAAAGTGGAGAACGGTGCTATAAATATAAATAATGATAGAGGAAGGAGAGTATTAATAAAAACGAAATGCAGGTCTGTTGGAATCGCACAGCACATGCATCCCAACCTTCTCGTGTGAAGGGCATTAAAAAGAACGCTGGTGTCTTGGGATAGCGCAAGAGAGGCTTCACATATTTTATGTGGGAAGGGCAATAAAGACGTAAATGCTGGGTCACTTTGCTCGCGAGTGCATAGGCCTCACGATATTTGTTTTGTGAAGGGGCTAAGCTCGAGATCTCCTCAGCGCAGAGCTCGAGAGTATTGCCTAGGTAGAAATCGAAGGCGCAGGGTTAAAAACAAATATAGCCAGAGGAACAATGCAGTTAAGAATTAAAACTACCTCTGCGCAACGTGATAATACACCAAAAATTTAAACTGTAGACAAAACTTTATTCTGAACAATTGCAAACAGTAAAAATTAAAACTTCTTCTGTGCAATCATGGTAACACATCATAAAATTTACGTTTAAACTTTTCCTGTATTCAGATTAAAATCACGTTGAGATCAATCAAATCCATTTAAGAAATTATCAACAATACTTATGCCAGAGACTAGTGACAGGAAGACATCATCCGATTACCATAACTTATGCAAATATAATGAAATCACAGTACAATAACTTGTTTACTCAGGATAGCGTGACGGACGATGACAAATCTGATGTCGTCGTCTTGCGCTCGTGCTCCATCCAACTCCGTTGAGAGCTCACCGATACCTTCCAACGAACGTTAGGGGTATTGTTCTTCCTACTGAGCCTCCCGAGCTGTAAAGGGGCCATGCACACAATATGAGAGAATGCTAACTCCAAGCTTACTTCACAAGGTTGAGCTACCACTCATTATCCAAGCTGGGTATCCCAACCCCCACAAGGGGGTGATGATACTCCTCCTCCGCCATCCTTTTTATAGATTTTTCTTAGTGATTACTTGCCCAAACTCTCATTAGATTTTTTTATTAAAATTTAATTAGGATAAACCTCCCTCATACACATGTCACATGATCCCTTAGTTGCACCAGAAGATCAATTAATTAATTAATTAAATTTTCCTATTTCCCCCACCCACTTAAAAGCATTCCTAAAAATGCTCCTCGGTGTCCCTTTATTCCCTTACAATTCTTAAATGATTTATGTCTTGCTTAAAACATAGTTGAGTTCATAATTAGAAGATTCCAAAGATTATATTCTATACTATGTTAGGCATTCCCTTTTTCTTCTAAGTTTCGATTTAGCAAGTTTAGATATAAACAACAATTTTCCCTTTTAATAAATTAATCATTTATTTAATATTTTACTTTAATTATTAATATTTGAATTTTCTTTACCCCCTTCTTGTTACAAGTCTATTTAGTTTTGTTTTTTTCACAGGATCTACTTAGATATAGGTTTTAAATTCACTAGGATTGTTGACTTCTCTTACGGGACAAAATTGGGTATTAAACTTTACTCATATCATCATTCATTTTAAGTTCGACCATGTCCTAAGGAGACATAGTTTTCTAGGCACTAGGTTTATTAATCTTATCAAAGTTAAAATCACGACGTGCCCTTCAAGACGCACTACATGCTCCAAGAGTGCCACTCACCTTTTGAATGAATTTGGTAGACGTGAAATCCCTGGAGTCAATGCTTCGTTAGGTGACCTTGTGGGAGACTAAGGGCCTCTTAGGAATAAGAACCCTGCCTTATTGCACACCCCTTAGAATCATCGTGAGAGACTGTCACATACTACCCTCACAACATCATGGATATCTCGAACTAGGTAATCGTTAACCTATAGTTCGAGCCATGACTCGAGTGCTAGTAGGTTGTGGCAGAGCTATTGCCACACCTCTCCCTCAATGTCTCTGGTTGTCAGGTGTGACCCCTTTACTACCAATGTGATTCTAGTCAACAAGATATCGTCAGCCTGCATCCATCAACGAAACGCGTCAACTATAACAATTGACATCATAATATCTAGTCATATGTCACATCTATAATATCAAAAACATTCAACCATAATAGTCCACCCCCTGATTCAATCTGTATTCCAAGGAGATCTTGTGATGCCATTGACATCCTCTAATGTCCAGAGTCCTACACACTCAAGAAAACTAGTTAATAACACATGTCGATATAATATAATAAGACAACACATCATCATATCCTCAATATCTCATAATCATAATCAAAACAGTCAATATATAATGAATCAGGTCACTTGTACACAAGTGTCCTCAAAGAATAAGTCTAATCAAGTTTGTGAAAGAGAGAGATGTTACAGCAAGGCAAACGTTTTTAAGGGAATTTAAATTATTAATCTTTACTCATACAATCATTCATTTTAAGGATGACCAGGTTCTTAAGGAGACATAGTTTTCACCAAAGGCATGAGCAACCTTTAAAACATTATAAGGAAGGAGCATCTTATAATTACATCATTAACAAAATCAATTATTACCACATGAAACAATTATAAAATTCATTGTAAAATCAATTTTAATCTCTACTCCCATTCCCAAGTTCTTCCACTTAGTGACTATTACAACAGTTATAAAAATCATTAAAATAAATTATAATCGTGTGGCTATTCACATGTTCTTATAAATTTTAAACATAAAGTGTAAAGTGGAGAACGGTGCTATAAATATAAATAATGATAGAGGAAGGAGAGTATTAATAAAAACGAAATGCAGGTCTGTTGGAATCACTCAGCACATGCATCCCAACCTTCTCGTGTGAAGGGCATTAAAAAGAACGCTGGTCTCTTGGGATAGCCCAAAAGAGGCTTCACATATTTTATGTGGGAAGGGCAATAAAGACGTAAATGTTGGGTCACTTTGCTCGTGAGTGCATAGGCCTCACGATATTTGTTTTGTGGGCTAAGCTCGAGATCTCCTCAGCACAGAACTCGAGAGTATTCCCTGGGTAGAAATCGAAGGCGCAGGGTTAAAAACAAATTTGGGCAGAGGAACAATGCAGTTAAGAATTAAAACTACCTCTGCGCAACGTGATAATACACCAAAAATTTAAAAAGTAGACAAAACTTTATTCTGAACAATTGCAAACAGTAAAAATTAAAACTTCTTCTGTGCAATCATGGTAACACATCATAAAATTTACGTTTAAACTTTTCCTATATTCAGATTAAAATCACGTTGAGATCAATCAAATCCATTTAAGAAATTATCAACAATACTTATGCCAGAGACTAGTGATAGGAAGACATCATCCGATTACCATAACTTATGCAAATATAATGAAATCACAGTACAAGAACTTGTTTACCTAGGATACCGTGACGGACGATGACAAATCCGATGTCTTCGTCTTGTGTTCGTGCTCCATCCAACTCCGCTGAGACCTCACCAATACCTTCCACCGAACGTTAGAGGTATTGTTCTTCCCACTGAGCCTCCCGAGCCGTGAAGGGGTCATGCACACAATATGAGAGAATGTTAGCTCCCAGCTCACCTCGCAAGGTCGAGCTACCACTCGTTATCTGAGCTGGGTATCCCAACTCCCACAAGGGGGTGATTATACTCCTCCTCCACCATCATTTTTATATATTTTTCTTAGTGATTACTTGCCCAAACCCTCATTAGATTTTTTTATTAAAATTTAATTAGGATAAACCTCCCTCGTACATATGTCACATGATCTCTTAGTTGCACCAGAAAATCAATTAATTAATTAATTAAATTTTCCTATTTCCCTCACCCACCTAAAAGAGTTCCTAAAAATGCTCCTTGGTGTCCCTTTATTCCCTTACAGTTCTTAAATGATTTATGTCTTTCTTAAAACCTAGTTGAGTTCATAATTAGAAGATTACAAACAGGGGTGATTTTAAGAACCCCCCCTAAATTTATATGTATAATAAATGGGCGAATCCCCATGATACATAGGAAAAATTGAGGGCTATTTTATCAATAATATAAAATGTATATATAATTTTTTGGCGAATATTTTAATCAATTATATAATCTTGTAAAATATTGGTGAATATTTCACTGAATTATAAAATCTTGTAAAATATTGGCGAATCTTTCACTGAATTATAAAATC